>KZ506484.1:32716-79524 GCA_002844005.1 Limosa lapponica baueri
TCTCCCTCCACACCTCCCTTCTCTCTCCCCTCTCCCTTCTTTTTTTTTTTTTTCACTATATTCACCCTTAAATTATCTCAGAGATTTTGACAATGGGCTAATGAGCTGGTGTAATAGCTGCACGTTACCACAATGTGTGCAAGGTCAGGAAAGAAAACGACAAACTGTACTTACTATCATATAAAAGCCACTGTCAGCCACCTTCATAGCACCTGGGTTATTATAAACGTGCACTTTGGATCACTTTTGGGCAAGGGTTTTCCTCTAAGCTTTATGTATACACAAATTAGTGGAAAGTCTCTGACCAAAAATCATCAGAAATGAAGGCAATCTGAACCAAGGACAAGGAGTAACCTCTATAGTGGGTAAAACCTCATATTGCAACCGGTCTGAATCTGGGAAATGTTTTCCAGCAGTCTGAGTCACACCTGGTTTCTGGAGAGCTGACGCTTCTCATCTGGTGGTTTTGGACCACTGGTGGTCAAGGGAAACAAGTGAGGTAAGTTTTGTAGGACAAGGTGTTGTTTTTGATTAGACCAAAATTGTTTTATTAGACCAAAATAGTTAGAAAAATCCACCAACCAAGGAAATCCTTCCTTGGCCTCTGAGAGGGTTTGGTGAAGCTGCTTGTTTGTTCCTTCCAGCATTGTTGGTTGGCCTAATGCAGGATCTTGTACATGGATATGGTCACACGCAGGTGCATGCATCTTCCCTGTATGTACCTGAAATAAATGCACAACTGATATGTCCATGCTTGTATACAATAAAGAAGTCCAGGTTTAAATTTGTGTTTCCAGGTATGTATAAATAGATACATTCATATATATACTTTTTTTTCCTCCCAGACTGAAATGTAACTCTCAGAGGAAGTTGTCTGAGTAGATTTTCACATGACCACCCAAGTATTATCAAATGACAAGATCTTAATAAAAGCAATATTCATACTCAGTAGTCCTGGTAACTGACCAAACAGTGAAGTGATGTTGGAGAGCTTTGCCTAGGAATTACTCATCAAAATTATTTGGTATAGGGTTTTTTTCCAGAAACTGGGTGAGCAAAATTCTTAGAGTTAAACAGAAACTGAGAAGGAAACGGAAAAGAAAAAAATTCACAGAATAACTTATTATCAGAAAGTCTCTGATTTTTGAGAAATGCATATGCACTCAGCACACCCCAGGCACCAACATAAACCCAGACACAACCTGAAGATGAACATGAACATCAAGTGAAAATGAAATATTTTCATTTGTATGAACTGATTTGTGACCTATTAAACAGCTGTATCTTCCACCCCAGACACAGCTGCAATTTAACTTATTCATGTTTATTAAATGTACAGGATAATGTGTGTTGGGGGCTGAGGTCTTCTTGGCCAAGACAGGAGAAGTTTGAGTTAAGAAGAGATATTCTTGCATGGAAGGATGTTCACCGTAAGTACAGCACACTGCTTAATGTATATGTCACTTTCTTGTGCTGATATCCCCTTCATGGAGCCTTCCTTGTCCCACCCTGCTTGGTCTGTCTTGGAGCTCCATAATTCCCTGAACTGAGCTTTAGATGTCCTCTGAGTTGCATACCTCACTTATATCGACACTTGAAGTCAGATGTCTTCATTTGCTAAAAGCTGCTCTTCCAGGAACAGCACAGCACCTTTATGGTACTGGTTTAGTAACGCGTTTCTGGATCAATATACCAGCTGTGATGGAGGAAGAATAAGCATAAACAGGACCAGACCCTTTAGGTTTAGAAAACGTCAAAATCTTCTTACACACTCAGCTGTAAAAGAGGGCTTGTGGTGTCCAAGCTGGCAGCACTACCTGGAGAGATTCCCAGCAGTCAAGTCCCCTGAGTGTAGTTGTGGGTCCTGGACTCAGCTTAAGCACTGCAATATTCTGATTAATCTAGATGGATCAGGTCTGGGAGCCATCTTGCTCTGTATACTTAAAGACACTCTACTAGGTTCCCCTGTGTAATGCATGGTGGGTACATGAACTTCATTTCCACGTCCCTAAGTTGAGAGGCACTGAAGAACAAATGAAGGGCTTTATGCTCATGCCATTGCTGATTGCGGGGTCAATCGGCGCCTCTAGGAAAAGTGTTCGAGTTGCAGATACTCTGATGCTCTTTCATCTGCACACTGTCACTTGAACTCATTTAGTAAAAGCTGATTAGCACAAATGCTCCATGAACATTTCCATTCATTAAAAAGACACCGCTTTTGTTGGTATTTCAACTATTCCCCTCATTTCCTGTGTAGTTTGCATCATACTCCCCAAAACTGCATAGGATGCTTACTGATGAATCTGGAAAGAAGCATGAAACACAAAGTTGTCCTTTGCTTTAAATGAACATTTTCTTGCACAAACTGTGGAAGCACTTGGTGATTTTCTTCTCTAGGGTTCCCCGCAGGACCGCATTACTCGAAAAAGGTCAAAGAAAGTGTACCCTCCCGATGTAGAAGACTGGTAAATTGGTAACAACAGACGAGAAGAAGGCTGAGGTACTCAACAAATTTTTTGCCTCAGTCTTCACTGGCAGCCTCTCTTCCCACACCTCTTGAGTGGATGGAATGCAAGGCAGGGACTGGGGGAGAAAAGTCCCTCCCACTGTAAGAGAAGATCAGGTTCGTGTTCACCTGGGAACCAGAACATACAGAAGTCTGTGGGACCTGATGAGATGCATCCCAGAGTCCTGAGGGAGTTGGCTGATGGAGTTGCCAAGCCATTCTCCATGATATTTGAAAAGTCATGGCAGTCAGGTAAAGTCCCTGGTAATTGGAAAAAGGCAAACATTGCATCTGTCTTTGAAAAGAGTAGAAAGGAGGATCCTGGGAACTACCGACCTGTCAGCTTCACCTCTGTGCCTGAGAAGATCATGGAACAGAGCCTCCTAGAAGCTATGCTGAGGCACATGGAGGCCAGGGAGTTGATTTGACACAATCAACATGGCTTCACCAAGGGCAAGTTCTGCCTGAATTGCAGGTGTTCTGAGTGATGTGTTTTCTGGTAGTAGCCATTAGTTTTGTGTCACCTTTTGGGAGGAAGGTGAGATAGCCTTGGAGATCTGTGTTCTTCCAGCACAGTCCACAGAAGATTTGCCATCATCTTCCAGTGGAATATATTTAAAAAAAATTAAGGCCATGACCTAGAGTGAAGATTTTCCATTGGACTTCACAAACATCCCTCTGCTCAGTGTGGTGCTTGGGCACGGTCAGTAACAATCATTTTTCTTCCTCTCACTAAATATGATGATTGCAATGATAACTCTCTCCCAATTTGTCTGAAGGTGTGCGTATTTCTATGGGATCAAGCTATTGTTTTCCTAGCTTACCTTTAGGGGATGCAAAATATGTTGGACAAGCTGTTACATATTTCACTGTCATTTTAGCATAATGAGCAAAGATTATTCTTTAGTAATCTTGATGGAAAACAACAAAAATTTAACCAACAGCCTCTTTTAATAAATATAGGCATAGCAGGATTTGAACTTGCCTCCCCTAAAATAAGGTAGGCATTTTACTATCCATTAGGATACAAGATCTTTGGCTACCTTCCATGGGAATTTAAAGGCGTTAAATTAGCTACAGGAGGGTTTCACTATTGTTCCCTAAATGTAATGGAAGCGGATTTAAATTTACAAGGGGAAAAGCTAATAATTAAAAATTGAACATAAGGGCTATAAAGTACAAAATGGGTTGCCTTGGATTGGCATACAAAACTTCATGAAAAGTGGAGCTCCTGCTGTGTAATGCTTTTCTACAATGACTAAAAAAAGGTTGTTTAAAGGTGTTTTTTGTTGCAAATTAATTGCTTGTGGCTTCGATGGATCTTACGCCTATAAAGATGGTGCCATTGTGGTTTCCATTGATTATTTCATTGAGGGTTTTTCCGCCCTTCTTGTTGTTACCAATATCACATGCAAACAAAATGAAGTGTTGGTGAGGATGTTGTGAGAGCTACTAATGTCCCAGATCTATCAGACCTTAAGCACTTCGAGTTCAAATCTCAGCTGTCTCCTTTTCCTGCCCAGATTCCCCATTTGCCCCTTTTCCACTCAACGTCCCATGGGCCATTTCAGCCACTCAGCCCAGCATGTATCACTGTCCCCACGTACGTGAGGTCTGTGGGTCACAGGGATGTGGTGCTTGATCTGCCTATATGAGCCCTTCCAGTAAAGAAAAAAAATACTCCTTCCAGGGAGGAGTCCTTTCAGACTGGAAGAAACATTGTCCTGGTCTGTTTTCATCCCTTGACCACTAAGTGGGAAAGACTTGGATGGCATTTGTGGCATTCTAGTGTTTTTCTTCAGGAGATGGTAGGGACTAGGATCAGTTGGTGTTACTGTAGCTTTGTCAGGTCCACATGATGGAATTGTACCTGCCCTCATGCCAGATCATACGGCCAGGCAGGCTGGGGACATGAGCATGTAGGCCAGTAGTTTGACGGATCACTCAGCAGGCACCAGAAATGACAAGCTGGAGAAAGATCTCCTAGCAATGCAGGACATGCTGGCAACCTGACAGAGGATGGAGAACTACCAACGGAGCTCATCCTCACTTGCTTTCTCCACCAGGAATTCCAAAGATGCAAGTAAAGTGAAATTCCATTAATCCCAGCTGCCCATGTAGAAATGCCACAATGCCCCAGTACTCCCTTACTGGGAATAAGGGTCAAGAAAAAAACCTCGGTTTTGGTGTGTTTCTCCTGCAGCAGGATTTTCATTTCTGAATTTTAGCTTGCTCATCCCAGATAGCTCCCTTCCCAGAAGCACCTGCCTCTTCCATCTTTTTCATCTCTGCAGCCTCATCTCTCTCCTCATTCCCTTTTTCTGCAAGCCACCAGTTTGTTATTGTTCCTGTTATTTTTGACTTCTTCTCACTACAAAAGTCCTTCTGCATTTTCTCTGACTCTTGCCACTTTTGTCAAATAAGCAGCTTAATTATGTTGCCTTCTAGAACTGGCCTCTTTCTTTCCCTGTTTCTCCTCTTTCACTGAATTTTTTAAATTCCTCTAAACTTTTCTCTTCTTAGACAGAATTTCCTCCTACCTTTTTACTCCTAGTCTGTTTTCAACCAGGTAATGTAAACTCCAGGTCTCCTGGGACAGCTAACCCGATATGAACACCACCGCACTAGTCTGTTGGTGAGAGGGTTGTGAAGTGCCTGTGGGGAAAAGAGAGTAATCCAGGCAGACACTGTTGTGGCTTCAATAACGCTTCCATCCACAGGAAGATTTTTGAAGGGGATAGTAATTTTAAGCCTACGGCAAAGCAGAAAATGGGACACAAAGCAGGATTGGGTACCAAGGGTAATCCCCAGAGTTTACTTGCATAAGATAAGGGTGTTTATAGAAAGGTTGTGCATTGGAGCTAATCCCTTTGGTTGCAAATGTATTCGCTGATCCAAAGGATGCTGTGAGACACCAACGTTAGCCAGGTCACTCATGGCTGGTATTGGGCTGTCTCCTACTGATCCCATAACAAAAGGGGGCCGAGTAAGGACCAGGGAGCTTTTTGCTCAGCAAATATGAAATCTCCCTGCTTTGACAGGGACTCTGCTTTATCTTGTTTAGCACTCCTCTGCAAATGAGCTGTTTAAAAATATGGGTTTCCCTTCTCCTTTTGGAGAAGGACAACAAAAAGTTGAAAGATTTTCAGTTTCAGCTTAAATTCCAAGAGGAAGAAAGAAGGGGTGGAAATCTGTTATTTACTGTTATGCTGCTGCTATATATCAACATATATGACTACGTGGCACAACCTGGGTTCAAACTTCCATTGTCAAGAATAGATCTTTTCCGAACACAGACGAGAGTTTGAACCAGACCTCTTGATCCCTGGCACAAGGACTGAATGCCTGCAGAGCGTGAAGACTGTGAAGCTGGTGCAATTCTCAAACAAAACTGCTGGCAGTCCGCATGGCTGAGGTGTGTTTTGCAACAGACTCTTTGCTCGTTAAAGATCGGCTTCTACCACTTGCTCCCCCAGCTCATTAATCATTAGCTGTAGATGGGTGGAGAGGAAGCGATACGTGTCCAGGTTTTAGCAGAACTTTTATGTGTTGAAATTGTTGGTCAGATAAGAGCTGGTAGAAGATCAGATTAAGGGCTGTATTTGAAACATTCTCAATGGCTTTGCCATTCAAAAGACCCCCTAAGACTGCCTGAACCCCTGTGTCAGCCAGGGGAGAGAGGGGTGTGCCTTTCTGAGATCCTCTAATTGCTATTCAACAGCAACTGCTTGTTTCCATCGACTGGGTAGGGTACGGGGATGTGGTGGCCCAAGTTTGCAGAAAGCCCCACTTTCTCATTGATTTCTTGAATTCTGGTTTCGTACTCTGAGCATTAGTACCTCAATGTGATCTTCACCTGGGCTGCCTACCTGGATGAGCAAAGTGGTAGGACTGTCAGCTGGATCCAGAGCAAGACAACTTCAACCTGGAAAATCAGTAGACCCAGCCACTGTTTTGGTGTCTCCCATGGGCTCTTTGGGTTGCCATTTCACCTCTCTGTCTCCAGTATCCCCACAGACAGTGAAAAGGCAATGCTCCAAAGCCACTTCCCCGTGTAACATGGTAACAGGGAAGAAAGTCACCCAACAGCCCTTTTGTCATCACACGGGTGCCGTGTCACGTCAGCAACAGTAGATGGGTGGACACAGCGAAGCAGCCAGCTTACATTCAAACCCTCCATCCCCAGCACACTGGACTTTTCCAAACCCACGTTACTGGTGTGAGACTCAGCGAAGGCAGCAGTTCTTGGACAGAAAGCCTGGGATGATTTCACTTTGCAAAGTGTTTCAGTCAGCAGCCAACCAGACTCTTACCGAGTATTCAGCATTTTACTTTTTATACAGAAATAAATGGCAAAATTCCCATGATCTTCAAAGGGAGAGCACAGCCCTGAGTCCGTATGTAATACATTACTATTAGATGGAAATACTTGCTGGGCTCTGTTATTGGTGAGATTCAGAGTTTTATTTTTAACCGCTGTATTTTATTTTATTTTATTTTGGCGCTGCAAATAAACTTTTTGGTTTATTCAAGGAAAGAAATAAAATCTGGTCCAGGACGCTTTAGTCTATGGCTCTTTCCATAGTATGAAAATCCAGAGATTTGGATCAAACTGTATTCTTGAAGACAGACTTGGGAAAGGAGGGGCGGTGGTGAACTCAGCGCTACTTCGCAGCCCTGATCCCAATTTCAAACGTAATCACCTCCAAATGTTGCAGATTGAATCTCTGCTGAAACAGAGAGGTGGGTTTGCTGGGGAAGCGGCAGGCCAGAAAAAAACAGTTGACATGATCAGGTGAAGCTGTTGCAGGGAGGAAGAGGAGGGAATTGCAGTATCCCTTGGTGTGGCTGCAGCTGCGGGTGACGTGGGAAGGGGTTGGCTGAGCAGCAATTTTCACGGGTCACGGCTCAATCCACCCCTCGTGAAACTACTGCGCCGTGACTGCCTCAAGCCCCCGTGTGTGAACGTGGGACCCGTGGATGCTCCTGGAGCCGGCAGCTGCCTCCGTAGCCGGCTGCCTCCCCCCAGGGCCCTCCTCACCTGCGCACATACTTCATCGCAAACGCAAACAGCAGACCAGGATCCTCAAAGGGGTTGCCAGCAACTGTGGGCTGATTTACGAGCTGCTGTCAGATGCGATGCGATAGAAGGAGGTTTGCAAGCTTCCCAGGGAGACCAGGTGGCTCTGAAGGAACCTCTCTAGGTCAGGGCTGCTGGTGGTAAGTGCCCTTGGCTAGTTGCAGCTTGGAAAATTGTACTTTCTGCAGCTGAACATCTGAAGGAACCTGAGACCAGGAGGAAATGGATGGGCGGTGATTCTTCATGACCCCGTCTCTTGCAGACAGGAGCTGGATTGCTGGGGGCAAGTTATTCCCTAATTGAGCATTACCGGCATTAGTGCTGTAGCTGACCCAGCAGGCACAGTTAGGGGCCATGACCATGTTCAACCGCATGAACCGAAAACAAAGTAATCATGTGCATTTCGAGAGACGGCGGTAAATATAACGAGCAGATGTGAGGAAGAGGGCGAAGGGAAAAGCTGCGATAGAGCCTCTGAAGCACCTGCTTGTGGTCACAGCTGTAAGTGAAGTGTTTGACCCGGGGACTGCTCTAATGCGGGGACTTCTTTGTGCCTGGCCCAAGATCAACCACCTTCCCTGGGTCAGCAGGATGAGCAGTGCACCGAGCAGAGGGAGAGGCAGAAGTCCCTCGCGTGGCTCTCTGCTTACCTCACCTGAGAGCTGTGTAGATGCCTGGAGCCAGACAAATAAATCCTACCCATTGTCCATGAATATGTCTCTAGGGGTCAATGCCAGAATGACGGTTTCTCAGCATCTCTGCTGAACGGCTCCAGACCAGCTTTGCATGCAGGGTGGGCAGATGGCATCCAGCTGAAGGACTCCATGGCACCATTTGTCATGGTGAAGAGCCACCGGGCTAGAAGCAACTTTCTTGGCTCGTTGCAGCCCTGATATTGCAAGTGGCAAGGCCATATGCTGTCTCCCACAACTTGTGAGTCTGTTCACATCTCATCAGAAACTACGCTGAGATGCTGTGAGAGCTCCCTATTTATACGGCGTGGCTTATAAGCTTCTGCATTTGTCACTCCACATGTGTGTGTCTTATGCCAGGTTTCAAGTCTGTGATGGGTGTCTTTGGTTGCCCAGGAAGGTCAGGATCCTTCCAGGCCAAAATTCTCTCCCTCAGGTTTGATCATATTTTCCATTCTGGTTTTGGTGGGAATCCAGCTTTCAGACAGCCTTTTATAAAACTGCCTTTTTCTTGGTCTCCCTCTCTCCCCCTTTCTTTACCTTTTAATGTGAACAGGCGTAGACCTTCCAGACACTGATCCTGGCATTAATCTGGATTCAGGTGATGGCACTGGGATTTGACCCACAGCAGGCAAAACCAAGCCCAGGGCGCACAGAAATATTCCTAGAACAGAAATCCTAGGATGAGACGCTCTGTGCAGTTTGCCCAGAAATGGGAGTTTTCCTCCCAGAAAAACTTTTCCTCCAGAGGCTCAGGCTGCTACGAACGAAGAGCTCTTTTTGCTGGAAGTGCATTTGTGCATCCATGTAGCTGTATCTGTGCAGAAATGCCAGCCATGCAAAAAAATAAGATATTCACCAAAAAAATGAAGTATTCTCCAAAAAATTAAGTGTTCTCCAAACATCCATCCCATCTATCTTTCCCAATTTGCACTGCCCAGCTTGGCTTTGTGTCAAGGCTACAGGGACTTTGTATGGGAATGGGTGAGTAAGGGAATGGGTGCTGCACCCTCCTGCATTCAAGCCGAAGGATCGTGATTGCTCACTTACAGGGGGACAGAGGGGAATTGCTCACATGGAATTGCTGAAGGACACCACAGGCGATGGAGGGCAGGGGGCTGAGCTGTGCCAGCCCACGAGCTGCCCCCAGCCCTGGGCACCGCCGGGAGAGGAGATGCTGCTCTGCCACCCCATTGCCTGAGCAAGCCAGGCTTGTTTTTGATGGTGGATGCTGGCACGTTCCCCTGCCGCGTCCCTCGGAGGGGGCGAAGGGGACTCGGCTGGCTAAGCCATCCCCCCTGGGCTCACGCGGAGCCGGGGGTGGCCGTGGCGAGTCCCCGTGGTGTCCCTGCGGCTGGCAGGGCTGGCTGCCACCGTCTCGCTGCTAATAGGATCAGGGCTCGGGGAGGGAGCCGGGGGTGGCCGCTTGACGTTGGCCCCGTGTTTCTCCGCCTGAGGAACGTCAGCTCATTGCAGGGCATGTGAGAGAGAGAAACCGGAGCTGCTGTGGTACGGGGCTGGAGGCGACACAGCAGGAGAGGGCAAGCAGCCAGGCTCCCCCCGGGTCCTAGCCGCCTTTCGCCGCAGGGTTGGCCGCTGGAGTTGCTCCACGCCGTCCTTGAGTAGAAATCCCTCCTCAAAGAGGTTTGACGCGGGGCTGTGAGTTAAACGCGGCTCCTCCTTGGCCCCCTGCCCACCGCTGAGTTCGGGTTATGAGTCAGGGAGCAGGGAAAGGGAGCCAGGGGATGCTGTCATGCTGCAGGGGGCAGGGGGGTGTAGGGGGGAGATTTGTACGCCAAAGCCTTCCTCACGCGTGAGTGGTGGTTGGAAGCAGCTTTTGTAAGTGGAAATGCCCCCTGTGAAAGCTGCTGAGCCCTCGGGAATCTTGGTAAAGTGGGGGCTCCGGGCAAGGGACCCCAATAGTGAGCATGGCTTTGAGCTGAAGAAAACCTCCGTCCTTCCCTGTGTCTGGGAACACCCTGCCTTCTCTGGGATGCTAAAGATAGCTCATGTACCCTTACATCAGCTGGCCAGTGTCATCTGGTCCTACCAAGGGGACACGTAGACCTGCTGGACCTGCCAAGCCCTTGGCTCACCTCAGTAGTCACTCTCCACGTGACAGCTTTGGAAAGGAGAAGGAGGTGTTTGGAGGCACTTAGGCATTCCCCTGGGTCTGGTTGTGAAAAAACAGCTCTTGACTGCTCTGCACGGAATCAGCTGGAGATCTTGAGGGAAGCTGTGAACTGAGGTCTTGTAGTAGATGCTTATCTGTGCCTTTACTCCTGGGGCTGCTAGGTAATGGTAAAAGGACTAACTAGCTGTGTGGGGCAACACTCTTTCCAGAGCATCTTGGCCTGCTTTGTGTAAATCAGGGCAGAGTACATCAGCTCAAGGTGGGGGACCAAGAGGTGAGACCCACCTACTGCAAAGAGGGAGGGAATGCAGAGCTGTTCCCAGCATGGGCAGGGAGATCGGTTCTGCAGCTGCTTTGTGAGTGACCCACACTGGGTGCTGTGGAGGCACGAACTGGTTCCAAGAGGGGCTTGAGAGCAATTTGCAAATCAAACCCATACATCTGGGCATGGAGCTCCAGTTAAAACTCACCAGCTTTGCCTTATTTAAAAATCCCCAGTCTGGGACACTCTGCAGTCCTGACCCTCTTCAGGATGCTCTGTTTAGAGAGAATACTGCATTCCTCTCCCAAAATCACATAAAACTCAGAAACCAGGGATGCTGGCATCTGCTTGGATAATTTGGCTGACTGAGCATGACTTTGATTCATTTATTTTTTGAGAGGGAAATATCTGGCCCAACTGGAGACTAATTCCCTCTCTCTCCTGAGATTGTCTTTAATAGCTAAATCTCAGCTCTCTCACTCGCTTTCATACCTCTGGAAACAATTGAATCAATTCCTTGTTTATAAAATGCCTGCGTTTGTGCACAGTTGACAAAATAAAACCTGCCTTCTATTTTCCTGCCAGATCTCAACAGCATTAGTCTTTGAGGAAAATTTTCACTTTAATTTGTGTGTGTTTCTCACTCTCCAGCTGCAGGAAAGATGCACCGTTAGAGAAATGAAGTCCAGGGTGAGACGCACTACTCACATTAAGGAATTCAGGTCCTGACCTAAATCCATTTTTCATCTAATCTTGAATCCAAACACACCTGATTTTCAGAAGCTGGTAGCTGGAGCTGGACTTGAAACACAGGACACAGATATCTCTATCACAGTTATGGGGCTTAAAGACCTGCCTTAATAGCTGTTTTTCAGATGCCTGCTGACCTCTCACATCCCTCTAGCTGAGATACATTTTCTGTGACCTTACTCATCTGATGGTGTGGAGGATCCATGCTCTTTCAGAGTGAGCAGCAGGATGGTACGAAGCAATCAATCCATCTTTGCAGAAGGTTTCCTCTGATCTATTTTGGATGTCTACTTTGGGTGAGAAGAATCACACCAGGACTTCGCAAACCTTTAAGAGGTCCTGAGGGTAACTTGCTTCCATGAAGATATTCACCTTTGGCCCAAAAATCCCATGACTTGGTGCTGGGAAAGGACTGCACAGCTACATCTGACAGACACGTGAGGGTAGGGCAGGCAGGACTCACCATGGACAAGGTATGTGAGCAGGAGCTGGGATGCTCCACGTGAAGGACCCAAAAGCTGTGCCTCTATGCAGCTTTTCAGATGTGCCTCTCTGCTCTAGAGAGTTTCAGGCTTATACAGAGACTAAGAAATGAAAAAAAGTACTTATATTTGTCCAATGTAAAAGTAACATCATTTAGTTTAATCAGTTCATCTCCATGTTCTAATGTCAGGCTGGCAAATCATCCCAGCTTCTCTTGGACTCAGGACAGTCACCCTGGGCAAACAGAGCTCAGCACTAGCATGAATGTTGGCTCTCCCATTCAACCTTTGGCCCTCAACCTTGTCACGCTTTATTGCTGCCAGAAATGTTCCCAGGGTTCAGGGTAAGTTGTTGCCTGTGCTTCACACGTGGGTCCCTGAGGCTTTGCTGCCGCCAGAGACCTGCCCAGCACAGCCATTCTGTCCCAGTCCCTCCTAGAAAGAAGCAGGAATTTTGAAAAGAAAAGTGAGTGCACACACAGAGCCATTCTGGCACAACCATGATGCCTTTAATTCATATCCTTCATTTGTTTGAAATAACATCCTGATGTAGACAAGCTGTAAATTCAGTTCAGCCAAAAAATCAAGTTAATCCCTGCATTTCTTAATGCTCATCAGACAGGGTTTGCTCTTGGCTCTCTGGGTCTGATGAGGAATCTCTACCAGATTTTCTGTACCTTGAGTTACCTGATAGCCAGTCACGCTAGGGTACTTCTTCTGTGAAAGTAAATTTAAAAGAAAAAAAAAAACAAAACACTTCCCATGCCAGGATCTAGGCTGCAGAGAGCAGTCTAGGGCAGTTTTTACTAACTGATGGGTTTTGATTGACTGGGGAGGTTGTGAAACGCATCCAATAGGTGGTGGTGGGTTAGAAGAAATGGTGTTATCCAGCAGCAGCACTGCTCCTCCCACACGGGAAATGAGAAGGACCTCCGTTACTGGTTGCAAGAGGTCACACTAGCCAGGGAGCTGCTAAATGCCTTTAATTGCGCTCAGAACTCAGTCCCTGTGCTGTGGGTGCATCTCTTACCTCTGCAGCTGGTAACCACCAGCACATCTTGCTCCTTGCCTGGAGGGGCTGACCTGCTGCTGTACAGACTGGCTGGAAACTGGTCCCCGTGTGAGGGAGCCTGAAAAGTGCCAGTACATTTACAAAAAATGCCGTGAAAAGGAGCCTTATCTTCAGGCTGATAAATTGTGTAGCTATTTTTACCTCAGCATACCTGATTTTTATGTGCAATCCAAGGTAAACACACCACAAAGGGAAGGTAGTGCAGTTTTAATCAGCAGTAGACTTCACTAAGCCAGCTCCAAGGAGGGGATAATCTTTCCCTTGTCTAGTTTGTTTGCAAAGAAAATTAAACTTGCTTGTTCTCGTTGTGTGTTTACCCATTGTATGCACATTGGTTCTCAGTGGTACAAAGTACAGCTTTTTCCCCAGAGCAAATCAGTCTATGAACATACCCACTGGCTTTTGCTGCTTTCCTCACTTTAAGTGATTAAAAAAAATGATCTTCGCCAGAAAAGCACTTTCAGCTGAGTTTTGCTGTGAATGAAATGAGAGGTTGAGCTCTGAATTGCAGTTAAAGAAGAGACTTTATTTCTATTTTGTATTTCTTCTCCTGTTTTGTGCAGAAGCAGGAATATTTTCTGCTCCATCTCGCAGCCAGGGACTGGCTCTGGTTTGCGTTGCAATCAGCAAAGCAGTGCAGCCCCCTCCCCTTGTTTGCAGGGGGAGATGTTGTTTCTATGAGGCAGGTGGGCAAATGAATAATGTTCATAACTGAGCCGGGCATGCAGCCTTGTAAAATGCGTTGCCTAAAAGTGCTTCTCCTCTAGAGACCAACAATAAAAGAGAAAAACTGACCATGCTTAAGACTAATTCATTGGGTTGATACAGAGTAAAGTGATGCTGTAGATAAAAGTCCTGTCTCTAACAGACGGTTAAAGCCATATCAGTGGGAACGTTTATGGGTGGCTATATCTATTGACTGATTAACCATTTATGAAAACACATAATAATAATGTCATAATCCCTTACCACCCCTTGAAAATCCGGTGGTGTGAACCGTTCCAGGAAAAAAAGTCTCACCTTTCAGTAAAGAATAAGATGATGGATTTTTTTTGGCCTTTCCCCTTGCAAAGGTGGGCTGGATGGTACAAACCACACTGATTGACAGGAAAAGAAGATATATGTGAGCTCTCCTACCAGCGGGGGCTGGTAGAACACAAGTGACACAGCCATCCCTTTTCCTGCCCTCTTGTCTGTTTTCCTCCCAAACCTTAGTAGAGAGCAAGGCGGTAAGGTTTTGGGGTCTACCCTCAGCAACCACTTAGTCATGATCTTTGAGCCAAACCAATGAGATGTGATAACAGAATTATGTAGGGTGAGGTGAAAGGACTGTCGAGGGGAACCTGCCTGGCACATTCAGTGCACATGCTTAGAGCTATTCTCATGGGAAAAAGCTCATAGATCAGAGTCCACTTTGCCAGCATACTTCCTTGTGAGATCTGCAAGGGTTCCAGACCCTGGTGACACCACCACAACACTATTTCTTCTTACAGTGTTTCAGCTTCTCCTGACTGGAAAACATCATGGAAAGGAGAGGGAAAAAAAACAAAGCCACAGGCAAATATTTCCTTTTTAAGCGCTGATTCCACAAACGTAGGATACTCCGGGGCTGTGGGGGTGGAATATGTTTTCCCCTCTTGGTTTTTCCTCATCCCTAACCTCTCAGTCCTCTTCAACGTTTCCTTTCTCTCCATGGTTACTCTACACAAACAATTTCCCTGCTGACATGGTCAATGCAAAACTGCCATAAATATGCACTGCAGATGCAACGTATTACTCACCCGCGGGGTGACTCATATGGAGCAAGCTGGTGAAGAGCCATACTGGGGCCTGTGAGTCAGCAAGGCTGGTTTTCTTTTGAGCTCACACCTTCAGGGAGTGGAAGCACATCTCAGCGCCTTTTGTGGAAACCCAGGGAGCCCTGCATGGGTGGCCCTGATGGCTCATTCAGGAGATTACTGGAAACTTAGGGAAGGAAAGTCTTTAGTTGGTTTTCCTGTTGTCACTGATAGAAGAAGAGGGGTTGTGTAATGAGAAGGTGGCCACTGTGATCACATGTGGGATTCGAGCCTGAGCCCTTCCGTGGTGAAAGCCCAACCCTCAACCACTGGAAGCCAAGAAGATGTTAGCACCTGAAGGAGGGAAGGCACAGCAGGCTGCAGATAGCAGAGGGACAGCCGTACAGTCACTGCCTCTTTTTAAGGGCAGAAAGCAATCTTCCTGTGGTGAGTCCATGAACCATGAATTTTCTTGTGGTGCTGACCCTAACTCAGCCACCACTCAAGCATGTCCTGAGTCTGTATGGTCTCAGCATCCTCAGCACGCTCAGAAGTATCCTTTACTTACCTGTTACTGTGGTCTGTTGATTCCCAGATATTAGATCACTGTTCACAGGATTCAGGGAGCCTGCCCCTAAGTGATTAGGTTTTCATGGTGACAGATTAAAACAAATTTTGCTTAACAGTATAATCAGCCACTACAATGGGCAAACAAAGGATAAAGCAAGGCAGATACGGCATGAGAAAATGATGTGTAGAACTGATAGGAACTGTATGCAAATGTGAATGTGGAATAAAAATAAACACAAATGTAAAACGAGGAAACAGATACTTTCATCAGAAGGGAAGTGTTGTGTTGTTTTGGTTTTTTGGTTAGTTTTTTTTTTTAAAGTTAATAGGGAAATTGACTACTAAGGCAGAAATTTGGCGTAAGTGTTGTGATAAAATTTCATGCAAGACTGGGGCACATGCTGGTGGAGGTGAATGCCATCTTGGGAACAGGAATGCAATTGGGGCATCAGATCCCTCTTTTATTTCCTTAAGAAATAATTTAAAATATCCTCATCTAGCTGAAGCAGATGGCTACAATCACACCATTTTATCTGAATCCGAATAAGGAAAAATTTGTTTCCTGGTTTCATGACACTCAAGCTGTTTCTCTTAGCCTTTTCCCCAGGAAAAGCCCCAAACACTTCACACCTTTGATATTCTCAGGTTCTTTACCTACTGGTCAGTCTGACTCATGCTAAATTTCCCTAGGCTGTCCATAACAGTTCAGATATGCCAATATACAACTCTGCGCTATCTCAAATGGTTATCATACACTGTTTCATAGATGGTACTGTGTTAAGTGCTATATTAAGTCCTCCCGAAAGAATTAGGCTCAAACAGAGTGTCTAAAGGGTGCAAAGCCCTTCTAGGTAATCATTTGTAGATTGATCTGATCATGCCAGGTCCAACTTGTGCTCATTGCATTCTGTTTGCTGAGCAAAACTGTGGCCATGATGCGATGCTCATTGTGCTTGGGCTGGCTCACATTCAGAGAGCCCTGAGGCTCAGGTCTACCTTTATCCAGGCTTCTCTGTTGCCAAAGTGGTTGGTTTGCTGAATGACCTTATGATCCAGGATTAGCAGGGGACATAGCCCCAAACCCTGTTGTATTGTCTGAGGAAGCATTCACCCTGCAGTCAGGAGGCCATGAGGTACCTCTGGGTTGTGGTACCTTGGTATCTCCTACTCCTGGCCATGGCATGTAGCACTGTTACCTCTTTTTCAGTGAAGAACTGTTTCCAAATCTACATTGTCAGGCTCCAAAAAGGGTTGGCTTACAGCCTGTTGTATAGAGGAGATAAAGTTAGATGATCCCTTACATGCCATGAAATGGTCCATGAAACTTTGTAGGGGATAGAAGATGAACCTCCTTTAAATAGACTCCCTGTGACTGCCTGAGGCCTGCATTTCTCATTAAGATTGCTTTTGTTTTTGATGAGCAAAGGATTCTTGGAGAGCATCGCTCCTCTTCTCTTTTATACTTAAATCCTTCCTTCACTTCTCCACTGCACCATGTTTTGGCTGTTATGATGACACTTTTCTGGGTTTCTTGCTAACCACTACCTCAGAGCAGCTGGTTTGGTTCCCAGACCAACTGCACCTTGCTGGGTTCTCCCTTTCGGTGCCTGGGCTCCTCTCCACATTGGCAGGAGATGGTGTCTTCACACAAATCCACTCTGAGCCAGAGGAATGGCTTGCTGGATGCAGAGACAGAAGCAGAAAGACATTTGTAAGGCTTCTTGCAACTGGGAGGGAAATAACATCAGCTGCTGCCAAAGCCGATATGGTGCAGTAGAGCATGGCTTTGTTTTTGTGGTGTTCTCCAGAGGGCAATTAGCAGTTTGAGGAGATGTTAAGTGGACTTGGGTTGAAAGGGAAAGCCTGATGCATGAAAAGAGCAGGGATGAGAAGTGGAAAAGCCCTCCTGGTGGAAGTGGGAAGGGTGCAGGCATCCTTCAGACCACTTGTCAGCCTGGGAGCCATGGACTGCTTCCAAGAGGTCCAAGAGTGGTAGCTAAGAAATGCACATTAGTAGGCTTTATTTTGCTTTGAGGGAGTCTGCTGCACAGCTGGAAAATGTAATTAGGTCCTTGTGCTGTAAAATGGGCTGCACACACGCTGCTCGAGGCTTCTAATCTGGAAGAGGAACCTGGGAACAGGTTAGGTGAAGGCTACACTGCAATGGGAACATGCTTGCTGTCAATCTAAGAGGATAAGATTTGTCTCAGAAGCCACCTTCTCTTAACCCCAACTCTTTGCATGGCATGTACAAGGCAGTCAGAATAGTTCCTTATAAACCTGGAACATCTCATCTACACCCTTCACTTCAGGTAGAGTGCTCAACCATTTCTACAGCTGGAACATCAAGTTTAAAGGATAAATTTGGACATCTACTGAAGGAGTAGACTTGGAGGAAGAGAATGGGACAGAGAAAATCCCAAGCAATAGGACCAACTCCACAGGAGATTTCTCCCCTGCTATAGGAGTAAGAAACAGAACTGAAAGAGGACAGTGTGTGAGCAAGGACGGTCTCTTCCTAGTTAGGGAACTAGCTTGGAGACACCACAGGTTTGTGTTTCCTGCATATCCTGTGACGTTAGGTGCCTCTGCTGGATAATGTTCCTTCACAGGGTCAGGTGGATTCAGAAAATTTTGTTTCCAGTGTTCTTCCTCCATCTAGAAAGTAAACAGAGTACACAGGGTATTGTCCTCTGGTGATGTCTCCAAATGGGAGATAATCACCTGCCACTACCATCAATCATTCCCTCAAGTTGTAAAGATCTTTGCTTGTCTGTAGATTCAGACTTAGCTGTAGATTTAAGTGGGTATAATCAGTATGTTTCCATGTAAAAGAGCTCTTATTCTTACATTATTGTTTGGGGTGGGTGTTTAGGGTTTTTTTTTTAGGTTTTTTTTTTTGGTTTTTTTTTGTTTTTAACCTGGAGAAAGTCCAACCAACAACAGTAGTAAGACTCCAAAGGTTGCAAAGTCAAGCACCCTGGTGCTAGAAGGTCCCAGATATCAAGTTGATTGCGTGAGTTCACTTTTATCTCCTATTTTGATTTCTTTTTACAAGATCCTGCATATTTCAGTAGAGGGCCCCAACCACATTCAGTGTGCCAGGTGGACAGTGAAACAGTCAGAATGTGCCATAAAGCAAACACTTTCTCTTGCGATTAAGGCACGAGATGGGTATCCAGGAGAGGTAAATTATATTCTTGGCTTTGCTACCACCTTTTGTTTGATGTTGAGTTGGGTGAGATAGTATCATAATGGAATTGTATGAGGTGGTTGAATTATGGTGGTGGCTTGGCAGCATGAATTATGGCCTTCTCCACTGTATCTTTTTTGGTCTGTACTTTGCAACCTTTGTGTTCTTGCAACCAAGCTTTATCATAGCACACATTGTCCTGGAGGAGTGGGTAGATCCCTGATTTTTTTAGTGTCCTCAAAAGAAAACAGCACCTCGGTGATCACTGGCTTGTGCAGCTCGTTGTGATCCTGCCTTTCTCCACTTGAGGGCGATGTGACCTGATTCAGTACACGCCAGTGGCAACTCAGTGTGAAATGAAGATCACAAAATTTTGGCATCTAACACTGGGTGTCCAAGTGATGTCCAGTCATCTGAGTTCCCACTGACGTTGGTGGAGATTTGGTCAATACAGACAGTGGAGTCTGAAGGGAAAGTCAACTTTCTCTAGAATAGACTGGCATCAGCTGAGCACAGGAACTGCTCCTGCACTTGACTGTATTGGGAAGGGCCATAACTCCCTTCCCACCTTGTGTCTTTGGGATGGCCTTGGGTCTCCTGTATGGGCTCCAACTGCTGTCCCAGAAGTGTGTCCCAAAGATCCTTGGTCCCATCTGCCAGTTGTGTACTGGTATTTTGACTGTCCTGAGGCATGTCAAGTGGCACTGGGTATTGAATTGAACAATTAAACCAAGGCCCAGATCTCTGCCCACAGTTATGGGAACTTGGACATTTAGCTTGTGTAGACAGAGGCTCTGAGTTGCCTACATTTAAGGGTCTTTTTTTCAAACTAAGCCCTGCCCACAGTTATTGATGTCACTGAAGAAGGGAAGATGTCCACCTGGGTGTGAAAATGCAGGACATTTTTGCTAAGGGGACCGCGTGCCCACCTCTCAGAGTGTAAGGAAGGCACTTTGTGAGTCAAGATCTCAGATAAAGAAGAAGCTGATGAAGCTGACTGAAAAAACAGGTGGTGGTCAGTCACTGCCAGATTGCATAGTCAGGTTTTACTAGAAAATATGTGGCAACAGGGCTTTTTAAAGACATAAACCCTTGCTTTGTATAGACCCATGATAATCCTTATGGCAAGAAATATAGTTCAGGGTTCTGCAATCAAGCAATACACTTCCTTTTTATAGTCCAGGAAAGCTACCTTGCACTCCAAGAATATGGGAATATGCAATGACTGTCTGATAAATGTTAGTTATCTAAATGATCCACCTTAGTTATGTTTGTTTTGTCTATCAAGTTGATCAGCATTTACCTTTCTTGTTTGCAGAAAGGACAGAAATATTACAGATGGAAACATTTCAGTCCACTTAAAACTACATGAAACCAGATTTGTGCTATAGTGGCAACTGAAGCAGACATTGCTAATTAGCAGCAGCTTAAAATACTCAGAGAGCAATGGTCTGTAATGAAATAAATAGATCATCATTTTCCCTAGCAGTAGGGAAAGTGTTACAGGGCACCAGATATTCATGGCAGAAGCCTAAGAGCTCATGCTTCTTTCTGGACCTTGCATCCCACGACCACATACAGAATCTTCACAGGTTCAGTTCCCTTCCTAAAGTCAATTTTCATACATGGTACTAGATTTTTTTCAAACAGAAGGGTATCTCTTCTGTCTTACTGGGTATATGTGTTGTTCTGATGTGGTGAGAGCTGCACAGAAACTGCCCTTTTTTGGGGCCAGTGGAGACAGGAAAAGATCAAGTCCCAGGTCTTGGAGCAGAGCACAGAACTATGCTTAACTCCTTGAAACCAGTTGAAGTTTAGACCTGTAATGAACAGTTGGGTCCAAAAATACCTCCGTTGGTATCCCCAAATGCCTCTTACCTAGTTCTTTGGGTTTGGTCATCTTCTGATGGTTGATCTAATAACACTTTGGTTGAGTTATAGCCCATGCAGGACAAGGATTGCGTTTGCTTTGGAAAAAAAAGAAGGAAACTCTAGTGCTTTCTTAGTAACTCATTTATATGTTAGTGGGTTAAAAAAATGGTTCTTGGATGATTTGTTTCATGTTAGCCTCTGTCACAGTTCTCAGACAGACAAGGTACTGCTGTTCTCTTAGCCTTTGACATGGGATAAAAGTTATAACAAAAGGGAATTAGTAAAGGAAAAACAAATTCCAATGTGGAGATTTCACACTGGCCAGTAGACCTCACTCCCAGAGGATTGCACAGAGGCCAAGAGCTGAGCAGGGCTCATGACAACTGGAAAGTGCCTGTCCTTGCCTAGGTAATCATATGGAGTATGAGAGGCAGCCCTTCCAAATGCACACTGTGGGGCTCCCCGACCTTGGCTGTGGTCTTGCATTCTCTCCCCAGACACGTAGCAGTAATTCTGCTTACCTGCATCCTAGTGAATCCGTCCAGAAAGCCCTGGCACTGTGGTGGCTGACCCTCCAACCATCTGCCAGTAACAGCAGGAGCCTTCTGGATGCCTTGTTGTGGGGAAGCACATAGTGACATTCTTGCAAGAGGGACTTCTGCTGAGCAATTGCCCTGCAGAAGGCTGAATTTACTGACTGTGTCTTAAAACCTTCCACTGTTGTGCGGAAAGTAAGGGGAATATACGTTCCTGCTAATTTGACATCATGCCACGTGGGGGAGGTGTTGGAAATAGGCAAATGCTACCGAATTAAAATAAAAAATAATAACAAAAAAAATCACTCTGAGTTGAAAGGGAGGAGAGCCAGGAAAAGAAATACCTCAGGCAGAGAATTACTACTTCTGTATCAAAGCCAGCATCTCCTTACTCTAATATTTAACACCCAGGAGAGCTGAGGGGGAGGACGCTGAGAATGGGTGAAATTTTTCAAATGCACCCAATTTCTAGTGATTTTCCTTGGGTGCATTTTTCTAGTGAATATTCAGTTGGATGAGAAATGTGATATCTGGTCATCAGAAGCACATTTAAACGTTCAACTGCAAATTGCTGAACGGTTGCATCTGGAAGGCAAAGTGTGGAGAGTGGCTGGAAAGGGAGGTGACACCAACCCCTACAACCAAAATCCAGCACTCATTGCTGCTGCTTTTCTTAGTAGGAGTCAAAGTAAAGTGTTTTGCTCTGGGTCAAAGGGATTGTTCAAGGCCTCAGGAGAAGAGAAGGCAAGAGGAGGAGGCAGCTTTTTGCGGTGTTTAGCTACCTAAAGGTGGGCTATTGAGAAGAAGTGCGCAACAAAAGAAGATGAAATGGGCACAAGCTGCAGCAGGAGAAATGGCTTTTTGGACATAAAGAAGGGCATCTTTCTCTTGAGAGTACTGAAGAACTAAAAGAGAAGCCCAGAGAGAGTGAGAAGTCTTCATCTTTGGAGATAACCAAAACTCAGTGGAGCAAGGCCCTGAATAACAAGATATGACCTTGAACCTAGACCTGCTTTGATCAGGGCATTGAGCTACAGACCTCCAGAGGTCCCTGACAACCCAAATTCTTCTCCAGTTTTGTGAAGCTGAGACGGAGATTGAATAAAACAAGGGAAAACTTCCCCATTTGCTTCATTCCTCTCCCTTCAGCACAGCTGGAGGCTGGTTTCCTTGTGTCTTGCCATGCTTTCCGCTTCTAATACCTCTGGCCCATACAGGGTACTAATATCCATTTCAGCTGCTTTGCTTAATCAGTTAAGCTAGTTTGAAGTCATTTCAGTCCCCAGTGATGCTTCCTGCATCAGTGACAGCGAAATCAATTGCACTGCAACAAGAAGCACTCTTATTGCATTGCCAGCACTTATGGGGATGTCTTTTGGTGCTACAGGGACAAGGAAAAAAATAAGACAAGAGCCAGACAAGGTACAAAGTAGGTCTACAAGCTCACCAAGGGAAAGACAACATGAAAGAGAGAAGTTATTGGGAGAATTGAAGCTGGTTGTCAAAGTGACACGCTACATGCACAGGAATCTGCTCCCTCTCTTTGCTCCCTTAACCCACCTTCTTGGTAGGAATGGTATATGCTGAGATCCCAGGACTGGATCCAGGCTATAGGAGGCCAATACTGTTATCCCAACCAGCACTATGACAGTTCTCCTGTGTCTGGTAAGAAGCTGCATCCAGGTCTTCTTCTCAGAAAGGAGCAAATTTTTTTTTTTTGGCCTGTTTGGATGTCGTGTGCAGAAATTGAAGAGGCACATTTTACTTTTGGGGCAGGGAGGTGTGGGGTCTTTCTCTTGCTGCAAAACCATTAGACATTTTGGAATTATTCATTTGCATGAGGTTTTGACTCAGCACCAGAAGCAGAAAAGTGAAATAGTCCATTACACCAGGTGTTAACAGGGCAAATGCATTAATAGTGCTTGTCACACATTTGGATACTGTGGGGCTCCAGGCCCACTGACTCCAATGGGAAGGTCCACGGACTGCCTTTGTTTGGCCTGAGGTCAACCTTCCATCGCTGTAAGTACCCAGAGAGTTAGAAAAGGTCCAGGACACAAAGTTAAATGAAACACTTGCTGGCATGTGTGTCTTTTTCTGCACTGGCAAAAGTCCTGTTTGAGTGGATCCAGAAGGCTTTTGTCCCAAATATTTACAATATGCTGCTAAAAGGAACTGCCGGGTATGACCTGGGGGGCCTTCTCTCCACCTCCTTGCCTGAGGGAGATCCAAAACAATGCAAGGGAGCTGGATTTCCTGCCAGGCTGGTCTCCGCCTGGGGAGGGGATGAAAGAGAGTGAACCACAGACAGCAGATGTCCCTTATATTACTTAATACAGCTCACTGCAGGGGGCAGGAGAAGAACCTGTAGCAGACAGACCAGCTGAAAGCTCTGCTGGGGAACAGCCTTCCTACAGCTCTTGGAAAGGGCTGGGATGTGGAGTGGCCAGACCCTTGGCCACGTGCTGGATTGCTGCAGCCAACTCAAACCCTGACTTCTTGTGGGTCACCGCATCTGCTTTGACTTCGCCTCAACCAGCGAGAAAGGGGGAAAGATGGTCCTTTGTCATTTACTGGAGGAGGGTATGTTTCCTCTGGAGTTTTTGAGTCCTCCAGTGAATCACAGAGAAAGCTCTATTCCTGCTCAGCGCTGCTCTTCTGTGATTTCAAAAGAAACTGTGCAAAAACGTTCTTTCTTTTATTTGTAGAGTCTGTCCCAGTAGGACTTTATTGGTGTCTCTCCTCTAAAATTCAGAGACTTTTTCCTGGCTTAAAGGTAGCTGGTAATTGACATACAGCTGCCTCTCCACAGGAAATTGCAGTATCATATTTCCTTTTATGTTGCTGCTTCGTAGAAACATTCCCATGGATTTCGGGGAAAAGGAAGAATGAAAAGGTGAGAGCAGGATAGAAATCTACCTCTGTTTGGTTCCTGAGTCTGCTGCTGCTTGCCCTGAGGATCAGAGGGGATCAAGCTTTGTCCTGATAAGGACTGCCATTAATAAGAGCTACATGGTGATCATGGTCATCACAGCCCACATAGGAGACCTTCACTTGGGTCTAGAGACAATTGTTCCTGAAATTTTCTTGAAAGGTCACTCTTGCTTTCACAAATGGTGGTGACATCTCCTTGTCTGTTTTTAGAGGATGGTGAGAGAAAGATCCTTGCATTCAGTCCTGGCTATATTCCCATCCCAGCCATGGTATAACAAGAGCCAGTCTTGGTTATCTTGAGTGCCCATGCAGAAAAGTCTGTCTGTGCCTTCTCGTGGCTTGCATCTCTCTGTGGATTTACTGATCACTGAACAGTGAAGGAGAAGACAGTTGTAAGGCTCAAAACTCATCTTTCAAGGCAAGAAGCATGTTAACAAACCCAGAGGAGCCAACGCTAACCATATTAGCTACAATTACAAGGGCTGGCCAGCTTCATTCTTCAGGGCAAAACTGATCTCTGGGGATGGTCAGGAAGGCTGCTTCCCCCATGGAATGGGATTATGCAAGCAGGTGCATGAAGCAGGTTTTATGACTGTAGTTCTGTAACAGCTGGAGGCCCCAGCACTGGATTGGGTTTCCTGGCTTGGCCCAAAATTATACATTACCCCAGGGACTGCCGGAGATGCGCGATCTGGTTCAAATCAGATAAGAACATCTGCCTTCTCCCGCTGCCCTCTGCGGACTATACATGAAAACTGTCCCTTGGCGTAATTCTGTTGGAGCCAAGTGCCATTTACCTCTGTCGATAATTTGGTCCAACGTGCGGTGAAGCGTCAGAATTGCCGGGGCTTGAGTTCCTGTAGCCACAGCTGCTCACAGTGGAGCTGGCCGAAAAGATGTTTTCATCATTTGTTGTGTGATCTCACTTTCCCTCCACGGCTTCAGCAAGCGGAGCAGCTTCCACCCAGCTATAAAAGGCTTTTTCCTTACGTTCGGCTGTGCGCAGATGGAGACTTGCCATGGTGCAGACACGCATGGACCACATCTCCACACTGGCAGGGATGTTTATCCAGGTCTGTTCCCTTGAACAACTCTACTGTACCTATTTCTTCTAACATATTGGTGATGGGGAAGTCTGGCCTGATAAATGCTTTTGAGAGGAATCTAGACAGAAATTAAGCTGCTTAAGCATCCATAGAGGAAAACCTTTTCCTCATGGGATCGTAAGCAGGAAGACTGGTGATGTGGGGAAGCAGCCTTTGCATGATGACCGGATGAACATGTCCCATACTCCACAAGCTTGTGTGGCATATCAACAACCAGTGTCTGTTGATGGGTCAGTACTGTCCAAGTCCTCCAGACTATTTCTGAGTTGGCACAAAGAGTCCTCCAGCATTTTACAGAAGAACATGGGCATCCCAGAGCTGACACAGGAGACAACAGTGAGTGCTGCCAGGTTGTGATATGAGGAACCCTGTATGTGACATGGCCAACGTTCTGATGCTCTTGTCTGAGTGCACTGATTCAGCTTTGCATTAAACAGCTCAGACACGGAGACGTTTCACACCAGCAAACCCTAGCAAAGAAGAGGGACAATTTCTAAGTAACTGAAGTTATTTGAGGTTTCTGGTTAAAGTATCACGGCTGTTCAACTAGGAGGCTGGAGAATAAAAGGCTATGGCCATTACACAGTGGTATAATTTAAAGCCGAGACTCCTGGGACTGTAGCTGAATGATCAGGCAGGGGCTGCTGAAGAGCTGTGGTATGAGATGAGCGCACCCAGAGAGCAGCTCCACAGGGAGGCACGTGGCATTGGGCCTGGCAGGGTAGATGAGCACTTGGGAAGCTGTAGTTTTATCTCCTCCAAGATGCCTTGGCCGTACGTACAGGACGTGGCGTGCCGCCAGAGTCGGAGACATCACTGCCCTGGGGGGGAGCAGAGCTACGGGGGCTGAGCCGAGGCTTTGGCAGGTCTGTTGCAGCACGGCTGGGTAGCCTGCTCAGGAGCTGTGAGAAACACGCGTGCTACCAGTCTCGGGGGAGACCTTTAATGCTGAGAGCAGCCAGGGAGGGTGCGTGCATCAGCTACGTCTCAACTGGTAAACTACGCAGGTCCTGAGCATGGGTTCCCATGGCAGCACAAGACTGTCCGTGCTGTTAGATGGTGAGCACAGTCCCTGGCACGGCCCTGCTGGCATTTCCCACGTGATGCCCAGGCACAATTTGGGGGTTGTCACACGCTGGAGACATCCCCAACAGGCAGCAGCGATGTGGCTGTCCTCTTTGAAGGACAAGAACATCTTAGTGGAATAGGTGCAAACTGTCCTGCTGTGATCTATATCCTCAGAGCTGGAAGAGGGGCTTGTGCCCACCTTGTTGGTTGGTGCAGCCAAGATGGTGCCAGGGTGCAGAGTCGGGTCTGGCAGCCAGGGGACTCCTGGCTGTCCATCATGTGCATCAAGCCACTTCACATAATGGCCTCCTAGAGATCCCTCTGTTTATAGTCACCTCTGAACTTTCCCTGGCTTCTGTCAGGTTAACACATGCACTCCCCGGCCCTGCAGATGCTTGGGAAAATTCAAAGTAGGTGGGATCTGCGCTGGGAAATAGCAGTTGAGCACTCCGCACTGCTACACTGATCTCCTGCAAAGCGGGACTTTATGAACTGCTTCTGCTTTATCCTGATTTAAATACCCTGACAGTGCTGCAGCCCCACGGCTCTCAAGAGCCGCCCTCCTTTGAACGGCACTTTGCAAAAATACAAGCTGCGAGATTTCCTAGTGCCACCTGGGGTTGCTTGAGAAAAAGCAGTGAAAAACTGCTGCTGGCTACTGTATTACAGCACAACGGGGCTGCAGGCAGGCAGGCTTTGCGGCGTTATCGCGGAGCTAAAATTGATGGATAATAGGGCTAACAAAATAAAAGAAGGCTCTTCCTCGCGCTGCCTGGGGAACAGGAAATTCTCTGCACGGGCGAGCGCGCAGAGGTGAACAAAGCGTTAAACCCTGGCAGAGCAGCTGCTGCTGACCTTCTGGTCCCAGCACCGCTAAACAAAGCTCCTGTTACAGCTGAACTTTAGTACCAACTTCTGCAGCTCCAGGGATCCTCGCAAAAGTACACGCCGAGCTGCGATTAGCACCGCGCAAACCAGTGGGGAACAGGGGAGGAAAGAGGGTGGTCGGGAGGTGAAGCCCATGGAGCCCACCGTGTCCTCTCCCTAGGCTCTCCCCAAAGCCTTCCTTTGCTGTGGCCAGGAGTTCAGGACTCGTGAAGCTGGAGGGTGCTTCCAGACCAGGGTGCTCAGTAGCTGCTGATTGATATCTCTGCCATAATTTTTTTTAATTTCCACTTATAATTTTTGTCCTTCACAGCATCCTGCAGCAATGACTTCCATGGACAGATTATGTGCCTTGGGAAAACACGCTTCCTTTTGTATCTAAAATATGCTTAATTGCAAGTTTTCTGAGTGCTCCTGTGTTCTCTGGCATGGGAAATTATGAGCAATTGTTTAATATTCCTCTTTCCCTCCCTATTCATGGTTTTACAACCTCTAATATCATATCCTTAGAGAAATCTTTCCTTTCAGAGGCAGAATCCAAAGCCATTCAATCTCCTTTCACATGGGAGCCTTCCACAGCCAATATTTAATGCTGGGCATCCTTCCTGCCTTCCTGCCTACCTTCCTCAGAAAGCAGAATTTGAGGCATTTCCCATCAGAGGTCCTACAGGTATGGTCCAGGCTCTTAGTGTGACATAAAGATATGTGAGAAACTTTTTTAATCTGATGGCACTTCTCATCCTCCGTTAAGGGTGATGCTGGAATTACACCCCACAGAAAAAAAATGAACTTATTTCTGTGTGAAACTTGATAAGAGGGATGAGGCAGACCAGGCACAAGGCATCTGGAGTCTCCTTGTCTTTATTCAGGCCCCCAAACTCTGAAGAACAGAAGAATTTGTCCTGTGAAATACTAAAGAAGGCTCAGCAGACTTAGATGGACAGGAAGACTGTTTGTGGCACAGAATAAAGAAACAGGACCGAAAAAAAATAACAAGTTTGGGTTGAAATAGCAATAAACATTATCTTGATTGCTTTCTGCATGCAACTGAGTTCAGTTGTGGTGCCCAGTTTTTCACAGTTTGAGCTTGAAATTTTCCCTTTTCCAGCTCAGTGCTCCATTTGCACATAGCTTACAGTGTGGTCATCCCCAGAGCTGTCCACCACGTACTTTTTGCTGCTCAGGTCAAGAGCACTTCTGTACCTTGTCCTTATTGCCCCTGGCCTGTTGCCATTACACTGACAGCAGGGTGAGGGAGGTGGGAACTGTGTGGTTGCTGAAGGTGGACATTGCTCCCCAAGTGTGCAAGCACCTGGGGTTTGTATCTTGGGAGGCAGATGGATTGGCTGTCAGATGTTTACCTAATAATAGATGTCAATAGGGATGTGTTTGAGGTCAACCTTAAGATCAGCTCATTATTGCTAATATTGTTTCTTGGGCCCCAGGAAAGCAGGGCACCTAGAAGAACCGGAATTTTATTGCTTAGGAGTTGGGAGACTCTTTGGGCTTTCTTGTTCCCAGTCTACTAGTACGAAGTATTCCAAAGTGGTTGAGCACTCAAGTGCATGGCACAGAGGCCCTTGGGAATAAAAGAGAGGAATAAAAGAGATGCTTACTGCCTCTCCTACCAAGAATTTCTCTGAGCTTTTAGCAAGCAGCGTTTGTGGACTTACCCCTTCTGAGGCAGGAAAACCCCAGATCCCCTCAGCACTCAGCCAGGAGAGGCAGTAAGCAGTCTCTTTGCTAAACGTTTGTTAAAACCTATGTGTTTTGGTTTGGATCAAACCACCTTCTGTAGAAATTGGTTTCATCAGACAGCCTCTGCCCTCTTCTAAGCAATATTTATTGCTTGGATAGGCTCTTCACCTTTCAAAGGAAGCCCAAACTCAACTCCAAACTGACACGTGCCTCAGGATGGCCTTAGGATGGAGCAGGACCATAGCCTGGAAATTGTTTTGGTAACACTACAGTAGAGAGATGCGGTTTCCACTTTGCAGGAAGAATTTGTGGTTGAGGCCACAAAGCCTCATGCGAGGAGATGAGTGTCTTGCAGAGGACGCCACTTTGGGAACTTGGAGCCTGTGGGGCAGCTCCTTCCCCTGCCAGGACACCCACAAACCTCCTCTCCCATCAGGATGGAAGGCAATGCTATGTAGTGTTGCCTCGGCTCCCGGCTGAGTCACATCATCCCCAGGGCTTTGCCCCAGTTCCTGGGATTTCATGAATCCTCACCTTCCATTTTGAAAACTTGTGAACCTGATGGTTGCTGGGGAAGACTTGAAAGCATGGTGCAGGCATAATTGAAAAGCTTAAAGCCTCAAAATTCACACTAAAAGCTGTCACATCTTGATTTCAGAAACCTGCTATGGGTGGGTGTGCGAGGAGGCAGGCAGTGGCACTGGTACTTTTAGCAGTAACGTTGACAGCATTAATACTAACGGAGTCACCATGGTCCAGGACTTCATTTACATTTTCTCTGTGATAGAAACTCATCCCAGAGAAGGGTCTCCTGTAGGTGCTGCAGAAGTGATGCATGAGACCACTCTGCTCCAAGGACCTCCTGGTTCAAGTCCAAGGACTCTGACTTGCAGTAGCTGATCCTTCTCCACAACCCTCTGACCCTGTCCCACAAGTTGTAGCTCCCCAACCTCTGCCCTTGTCCGCCTGGGTTATCAAAGCTAATGAACATGGGGGTCTTACTTAAGTGGCTGGGATGCAATTATCTCAACATCTCCCAGAGTCTTTGGGGATCATGTGGTGGTGGTACCCACTCCCATTCCTTCACTGTGTTTGGAGAAAGTGGTGGTAGAGCAGACATTGAGAGAGGTGCCTGGAGCACGCTGAGCCTGTCAGGCATGCTGAGCTGTGGGTCCCTGTCAGGAGAAATCACTGCAGCTGTCTGGGAGATTTCTTACCTCACCCTGCTAGATCTGTGTGTACCTGGTGACAGACTGGTATGCTGGGTTCACGTGTACCTGGGATACAGTGGGAGTTGTTTTGGCATGTTTGGAGCTCCTGTACATCACCCCAGGTCGGGAGGATTTCCAGGCTTGGTTGCACCACTGCCAGTATTTGTCAGGAGCTGAAATCGTGGTATCGGCGGCAATGGTGGCCAAGTTTCCAATCTGGTCGATGCTGTGGAAAGCTGCCAGGACTGAGTCCCCACCCAGGACCTCTGGGAACGTGCCTGGGGACTGGCTCATCCCTGTTTCACACCACCCACGAGCCACCCCACACTCTCAGTGCTCCCCTCCAGCCCTGCCCCTCCACCAGCCGGTGACTCCAGCAGGAGACTCTGCGTGGTGGTAGGAACAGACACCCAGGGTCTCCCTGCTTCTGGGCATCCCCCTGTAAAGCTGGCATGAGGACCACTTGCCAGCTTCCCAGGGCCACCGTTGCAAATTGAAAAACATTTTAGGAGGTTGCCAGACGGCTGCTTGCGGTGGCCCTGTGGTGCTCTGTCCTAAGCGCCAGGTTTTGGGTTTTTGTTTTAAAATCTCCTAAATCAGAAGCCTGGTGCACTCTGCAATGCAGCCTGGACAAAGAGAAAACATACCCAAAAGCCAAACCTCCATCCTCCACAGTTGCTTTGGACATCATGAATTACCAGAAGACGCACGACTAGCAGGAGAGAGGATGGGGAGAGCAGAGGTCCATTAGTGATTCCCTACCCCCAGCATATGGCTAATTAAAATTTCTAATTAAGGCACTGTGGGGGTGAAGAAAGGAAGCTCTTGGCCGAAAGTCCCCCTCCTTTTTCTGTATTTCCTTCGATAGCTTCATAAATTTCCCCCCTAAATTAACTAATTAATATCACCTAATCAGTTAATAGAATTAGCTAATTAGATTGCTTAATGGAATTTCTGAAGAGCAGATTTGGAAGCTCTTAAGGAGACTTTAATCACTTTTTATCTGGGAAGCGGGGCACCAGTGTCTGCATTCATTCAGCAACTTAGAGCAACTGCCGCTATCGGCAGAGAATTTCTGAAAATCACTAATCGGGTTCCGTCCTGCTCCGGAGTCGCAGCTACGGCCACCCAGGCTTGAGAGGTCAGGTCAACCCTCCAAGTTGCTGTTGCCTCCACCCGATCGCATCAAAAATCCACCGCTCTTAAATGCTCGGCGCAGTATTTTAACAGCATCAGCGGTGGGGTAGAGCACTGCAAAGGCAGCCGATCTCCCTGCAGGATCTGGAGGGGTTTGTTAGCCCGTGGCATTTTCTCAGCTTGTTTGCTGACGGTGTGCTTAAGCGGTGGCGAGTGATAGCAAAATCACTCCCTCAGCCACGGCAGCGGTTGTGTTCGCAGGGGTCAAAGTTTTCTGCCAGTCCCCTCCGCACCAGTGTGCAAACACAAAAGCACACACGCACGCTGCTGACTGCTCCCGACAGTGAGAGTGCGGTGAGGGAGAAATATATACGCTGAGAAAAACACAGCGCTGGGTGAGTTTGTGCCTCCCCGCGTGTGCTGTGGACATGCACCACCAAAGATAAGGCTCTACAGGCAGCACCAGCAAGAAGCAGTTATTTTTTTAGGGCTGCTGGGTGAAGAGGGATAAGAGGCGAGGCTGGATTTGCAATGGTGTCCAGCAACGGGTGGACTCGTCTTGTTGGGACATCCAGAGCTTATTCTGGCTTTGGGCATCGGGCCTCGCTGCTCTTCAACAGTGCAAAGTGGGAGCGAGGACTTGTCCCTGCTCTTTGAGGACACCGTATGAGAAAGGGAGATCTTTGTGATCCAAGATAAGCCCAGCTCACCAGGGCCGTCATCATCCCCAGCATGAGGAACTGGGAGAAAATGGGTTGGTCTGGGAGATCCCATTGTGTTCCTGCCTTCAAACTGAGGACCAGATTCTAAGTCACCTGCAGGGTAGCTTGCACTTGCTGGAGTTGGGTTGATGTCCCCTAACAAAAGAAGGACATGGACCTGTTGGAGTGAGTCCAGCAGAGGGCCACGAAGATGCTCAGAGGGCTGGAGCACCTCTCCTATCAAGACAGGCTGAGAGAGATGGGGTTCTCCAGCCTGGAGAAGAGAAGGCTCCAGGGAGACCTCATAGCCCCTTCCCATACCTAAAGGGACTACAAGAAAGACAGGGAGGGACTCTTTAACAGGGAGTGGAGTGATAGGATGAGGGGTAATGGTTTAAAACTGAGAGTGGATTTAGATTGGGTATTAGGAAGAAATTCTTTACTGTGAGGGTGATGAGACACTTGAACAGGTTTCCCAGGGAAGCTGTGGATGCCCCATCCCTGGAGGTGTTCAAGACCAGACTGGATGGGGCTTTGAGCAACCTGGTCTAGGGGGAGATGTCCCTGCCCCTGGCAGGGAGCTTGGAAATAGATGATCTTTAAGGTCCCTTCCAACCCAAACCATTTGATGATGGTGGTGATGATGATGATGATGATGTCCCCCAGCCCAACATCTGGCTACGTACAGTGGTGAGGAGGCAGGGATCTGTTCTCCACACAGCATTGCTAACATGGTTTTTAAATAATTTCCAAACTCTGTGCAGCTTCCAGCCCTCATGTTAATTGGCTTGTTGTCAGGGGGGCTGTCAACAGCCACAGCTGAATGTGGGATACACACTCCCTGTTGGGTCCGGGAGCCCAGTGTCTGTCTCAGGCAGAGGTTCAAGCTGGCCATTTGGGAGTCATTCAGTTGTGTTCGCCTTAGGCAAACTGTTGTCGCAGCCTGAACTGCAAACTCCGAAGGTGGTTTAATCCATCCCAGGTTATTGACACCATGACCTGAGATGGGTGCAGCACAGGCTGTGCTGTTCCTAGCAGTTGCTGCTATATTGATTGTGTGATCTTCTCCTCTCACCCTGAGCGTAGTGCGGGGTAGGAGAAGCACCAGGTGTTAGCTCTCACCACAGAGGTAACAGTCTGCCTCTCTGTCGGCTGTGCCCACTTGATTTAATTAAACAATTATGCTGTGTTACTCTCTTCATACACTGACATGCTCTAGGAACCCCTAAGAGGTCAGCATTTTTCAGTGGTTATTGAGGTGAGCTGCTTCTCCAAGGCTTCCCCTCTAGTATTTTAGCCAGCAGCTAGTATGGCTGCCCCACTGCAGCTCCCATGGGTGGCAAAGTGGAGCTGACAGATATGACCTGCACCTGTGTGAAGACAGCTGGAGAATGATGGCGGTCTCCTGGAGAGAGATCAGCCTCTCTGCATATAAGAGAACCAGAATGACACTGGACCAGGACAGCAGGCAACGTTGAGACTTTCCAAACTTGTTTTCCTCCTGCATTGGAATGAAAACAAAGCTTTTGAAGTATTTCCCTGTGGCATTTTCTTGAGCTGCAAGGTTCATAAAAGGTTGATAAAACAGTTTCTGTCCCCTCCAAGACTCCACACGCCAACGGTGTCACAGAGGAGGAGCTGGAGGCGTTCTTGGCACTAATGTTAGCCGGAAGAGTTACAGTCATTTCCTGGTGGCAGCACTGGTTCCTGACATGTGATGATTGATCAGCATTTATGCTAGTAGAAGCTTGTTGTTGTGGTTCCTGATGGGCAGATAGGTCCAGGTTTGTCCTTGGGCACCTGCAGCAGAAGCAGCTCCGTGTGCAGGTGCCCACTGCCGTGGTGTTACCTCTGCTGGTAGCTGCCTTGGTAACAGCAAGATGATGAGGACCATATGGCACCAAAGCAGCTTCGCTGCTCTAGTAACATCTCTTAACCCTTTGGAGGACATCTTCTTCCAGGCTGAGGAGCACGGCAGGTTGTATGGGGTCCAACCAGCGCAGCAACTTAGCTTTAATAGTGGACCCCTGCAGATACCGTGGGAAGAGAGAAGAAATAAGGGAAATCTGAAGTGGCTCTTTCACCTCCCTATCAGCCCAAAGTCTGACAATAGACGGATTGGAACGTCCCTGATCCACAGGGTTGTGCCTACAGTTTTGTGTTTCAGGTCCCTTGGTGGATTTTGAGGAATGTGTCTAGTTTGTAAAATGTCTCCAGCCTTTTGCAGCAGTTTGTACCCCCTGGCATATGAGTTCATGAAAACAATAGGAATATCATTCCTTCTGGCTCTCCATGGAGATTTGTTAGCCTGCCAGGTGGATTTCTGTCTTGGAAATGGCAAAATTTGTTTCACTAAGAGTACCAAAATACTGCTGGGAAATTAAACTTCAAAATAAAATAGGCCGAAAATGCTTAAAAACTGCTGGATTAGCCCATCCCTACCAGTGACTAGATGCATAAAGAAAAGCTGAAAACCAGAAAAAAGATATATAACATTTCCATAGGACACTTCAAGGCTTTAGTAATATGTTTGTAAGCAGCCTTTCTGAGGCAGTGTCTTTAGTTCTAATAACCCCAATTGATTTTTTTTTGGGTGGGAACTTGCCTAATTCCTTTATGAGTCCTTGTGCGTTTCTACCATCCACAACAACCTGCAGGAAGGAGCTTCACAGCTGAACTGTGTGCTGGTTAATGAACCACATCCTTTTGTTTGTTTAAGCCATCTGCCTGCTAGTTTTACTTGTTGGTCTCTAATTCCTGTGCTGGTGGAGACCACGGACACCTGGTCCTTGTTTATCTTCTTTGAGCCACTGATGATCTTTTAGACTTCACATCCCTACTCCTTTCCCAATGACTTTCAAAGACAGACAAGTCCTAGCTTATTTAATCATTGTACAGTGTGTTATACAAAGGACATTCCATAACTGTGCTATATTTGTCCAATCCAGATTTTTTGTCTTCAACAAAACATTCCTGATAGCAAACATCATGTAAACTTCCGAAAAACATGGCAGCATGTGATCATTTTGGAGAGAGGTAGAGATGGAGAATTATGTGAGCATATAGGTACAGCAAACAGTAGGAGTATGGATATTTTAGAGATTGTTACTAAAATGCTAATCTCTGAATAATGTCTCCTATTTGTACAGGTTTTCTAAGAATAAAAAAAAAAAAAAGACTATTTTTCTTATTCAAAACTCCCCTGAAATGGAATACCCCAAACAGGCTCTGATTTATTGGTGAACTCTTGCTCAGGGACTCTATTCAGACCCAGCATAAAATGGTTAACATTGAAAAGCTAAAATATCCCTCTCCTGGACATTCCTCTGGTGTGTCCATTTTCACCAGCTCTGACTCCTGCTCTCCTTGAACACGTGAACATTTTCTGGTTTCCAAAACTGCAAGCTTATATTAACTTTCCCCTGGTCAGGTCACTAGCAAAGCTGTGTAAACAAATGACCTGTAGCCATAATCTTCTTCAGTTGCCCCTATTGATTTCACTCTGCTATTTGCCTGCCAAATATTAGCAAACCTTCCTTCAGAAATGGAGAAACTTTTGAATGCCTCTTAGATGGGGTGAGTCGGGGGAGACTGAAAACAGCCCGCTAGTGTCTTATGATCATAGGCTGGGGTAGAGGAAGTGGACTGGTTTTGGCTGGGGTAGAGTTGGGGTTTTTTGTAGTAATTTGTGTGGTGCTATGTTTCGGATTTGTGATGAAAACAGTGTTGATAACACAGGGACGTTTTAGTCACTGCTGAGCAGGGCTTGCACAGAGTCAAGGCCTTTTCTGCTCCTCAGACCCCCCACCAGTGAGTGGGCTGGGGGTGGGCAAGAACTTGGGAGGGGACACAGCCAGGACAGTTGACCCCAGCTGACCAAAGGGATGTCTCACACTATATGGTGTCATGCTCAACAATGAAAGTTGGGGAAGAAAGAGGAAGGAGGGACGTTTGGAGTTATGGCATTTGTCCTCGCAAGTCTTGTCATGGAGCCCTGCTTTCCTGGGGATGGCTGAGCACCTGCCGGCCAGGGGGAAGTAGTGGATGAATTCCTCATTTTGCTTTACCTATTAAACTGTCTTTATCTCAACCCATGACTTTTCTCACTTTTGCCCTTCCTATTCTCTCCCTCATCCGACCAGGGGAGAGAGAGTGAGTGGCTGTGCGGAGCTGAGCTGCTGGTCAGGGTTAAACCACGACAGGAAGACAACCACGTTGATATAGTTAATGAAACTTCTTCAAGGAATATAATCCATGATAGTTGATGATATTTTGATTTTGAAAGTGTACGTTTTGCAATATCAAGGGGACAACAATTAGGTGGACCAGTTCACTGCTGCGTCTTGAAAGCCATTCATGCCATGACTCCAATGGGTAGAGCTATTTTGAAGTGGCTTCCCCAGAGACTGGTCTTGCTCCACCACGGCTTCAGGTTTTGTATAAGTCATTTTGCAGTGATATAGAACACACAGGGGTGAGAAACCTTTTATGGCGTTACAGATGACACAGAAATTTGCAGGCTAGAAAATAAGGAAGATACGGGTTACTCATACTGAGAAATATGGATCGTGTACTTAACTGGTCATGGTTCAGCAGGATGCTTTTAGTCCAGCTAAATTGAAGGGAATCCCTCTGGGAGTGAAGAATGCAAGGCTGTGCTTTCAGAAATGCTAGCTCCATGTTTGAAAGCAGTGTCTTGAGGAACGACTTCAGGGTCATCTGTGGTAACCTCTCAAGATGAGCTCTCACTGCAATGCCATGGGGGGATTAAAAAAATAGAAGAGATAATCATCAGATCAGTTAAAAAGGTAGGTAATGTCAGCTGGGACAGGGAAAACACAATCTTGGGAGGAGAGCTGTGTTGAGTTCAGACATGTTGGGAGACCGAGCATGAAGAGTGGTTCAGAGAGACATCCAGAGCTGGACAATAGTATCTGGAAATCAAAGAAATTCAACCTCAAACTAGACCTCAGCTTCCTAAGGCTTGAGATGACTGAACATTGGGCTGTCTGGGGAGAGAGGGTGGACTGGGCTCTCTCCAGACAAGCTGCTGAGAATATGCTGTAGCTCATATTTGAGGAGACTTTATGTAAGCGTGGAGCTGGAGGAGTGGTGGCCTCCTGGACCATTGAGGGTCTGGCTGTGATCCCCCATTTTCCCCACTTCTTTTCAGGTCTACCAGCTGTTGCTGGTCCACAGTGAGATAAAACCTGATCAACTTCAGGCCATCCTGGAGTGTGCCAGGAAGGACTCCAGTACGGGAGACTTTGGAACCTAAGGAGAAACCGGTTCATGAATTGCTGCCCTGTGATGCAGAAGGCCACTTAGATGAGCCAATGCTCCCTTACGCCAGAGATTCCTGTTGCCCGTGTGTGGGTGCAGAGATATGCATACTCATGTGCGTATGAATGCACAGCTACGTGTTCCTGGGATGCTCAGCCCAGCTGGTGACGTCCAGGACAGCACTGTGACTCCTCTGTTCACTCAGCCAGACTGATTGCTTTTCCCTCCTGTTCATTTGCCCTTCAAATTCTTTGAAGCACACAATTTATACAAGCAGGACCTGGTTGCCTTTTGCTTCCCCCGCAAAACAAAAGGAGAGACAGAAGAGAGGATTGTATATATAAAGAAAAAGCTCCAGAAGAACAACCTTACAGCTGACAGCTCAGACAGGGTCTCCCCCAGGGAAAGGAACGCATTATATTAACCATGATACACTAAGGAGCCTTACGCATACATCACTTTCCAAAATGTTTTTAAAAGTTCATTAACTTCCAGTGGAAAGTTGTGGCTGCATCAGTTGCCTTCGAGCCATTTTCGCCGACTCTTGGCCCTGGCTGGGGAATACTTTGTTGATTTAGACGGGTCTATTAGAAAGTGTAAGTCTGCTGGGATATATAAAAGGCAAAGCTTTGCTCTCCTGAACATTTCCTTAGTGCAGCACTTTAAAAATTGCACGGGAAGCAGGCTTTGAATGCCTTGCTGCTTTTTAACTGCTGGACTTTCAGCTTGAATGTTTCAACTTGGTTAGTAACCTGTAAATGACACCAATAAAAGGGAATCTGAATGGGGAGGGAGGAGAGAAAGAAAAAGATGAGATCCATCCTGCATTTCTACTGCTTCTGGGAATTTGTTTCTAACCAACAATAAAAACACCTGACACCCAGTGAGGACCATGTGCTGGAAAATTGGATGTGACCCACTTATGCAAGGGAAAAGTATTTTTTTGGGGGAGTAGGAAGGGGGAGAAAGGAATATGTCTATAATATCAGACCAGGGAGAACAGTGGCATGAAATATTTTCAGGGTTGTCTCTATCGCTTTTTGGAGGTGTTCTCCCAAACCAGCACTCCTGGAGCTTCAAATGGGAATGAAGCATCTTCTCCTCCTCCTCCCAGCGCTTCCTTGAGCTGCCCATGGAGGTGCTGGGGGTGCAGCCACAGCACAGTACCATCTGGGTGCTCGGGACCTGCCCTCCTGCGCCCTGAGCTCTGCTCCTGCCACCATCCCGACTGCTTTTGCTCATGTTGCTCCTGAGGCTGATGGAGGAGAAGGTCCTGGGCAATCAGGCAAGGCCTGTCCTGAGCACATGCCCTTGTGAAACTGTTAACTAGGGCTGGCTGCAGCTTTTAGGGAGATAAAAATTGACTCCTCTCCCTCCCCCAACAAATAATTACGTTTTCTATTCTTGTTCCTGTTTCTTTCATGACCCCAACTGCCAAAATTTCTTCAGATACTGTATTTTTCCTTTCATTCTGTTGTCTTTTCCTCCAATCTGACCATTAGGGAAAAAAGTAGAATAAAAAAATGAAGCACATAGTCAAGCTTTTATCTTCATTTGAAAGCAAGAGCAATACAAACTGTTTGCTAAATGTATTTAATGTATTTATCCTTTTCTTTTTTTTTTTTTTTAGTTCTTCTAAATAGGACAAAATATTTCTTGGTAGCCAAAGAGAAACTGCGATATTTTTCTGGCTCTGACATACGTTCTATGCCGCTAAGCCTAATACATATTTATTTAAAATATTAATGCAGATGACTGAGCGCTGCCTGGCTGATAAGCATGTTCATCAGAGACTTCTGTGCACATTGTCTTCTGTTGCTCTCCGAGCCTCGTTCAGGAGCCTTGTTAGAAGGAGAAATATAGTGGAGAGTAAAGGTTTGCTTCCTGCCCTATAGGAATTTTTTAATTACCATTTTGACAGAGAACAAGTTTAACTGGCCCTTCAACCACAGACTATAAGGTCATTGCTATCACACACCATAAAGAAGATACAAAAATGAGGTAATAAAGTATATGGGCTGTGTATGTCTGGTAATTTAACATTATTCTTGTAACCCTGTGAGTCACCTGTGACTAATTTAAAAATGCTGATGCACTTAGATGAAAGCCCCAGTAAACCACCTAAATCAGAGTCTGAGAGCAGTAAACACGGGGGGTGGGGAGGAGGACGGAGATGAGGAGTGGATCCAAGCTTTTATCTGAAAAGATGCAATCAAGATGTGCCTTCAGCCGGTGGTTCGCAGATCCCGGGAAGCTGCCTGCTTTGCTCAAGCTTCCCAACGTGCTCTTCACCCATTGCATGCCCGCACAGTGCCCAAGTGCTCTCCCGCCAGGGCAGGAGCTGAACTAGGTGAAATTCAGAGGGGTTTGGGTAGACACCGGCTCCCAGGGGTGACAACCTGTCCCTGGGATTGCAAGTCCTGGGCTCCCACTGAATGGGCTGTGGGGGTTACTGAGTAACTGGTCCCAGGGCAGCATCCATCCCTTCAGCTGCTTCCTAAAGCTGTTTTATCCTGAATAAAGAGAGGGACAGAGACATGAGCTGCTGCTTCTGCTGCTCTGGTGTCCGAGAGACGCCTTCTGCTTCGAATGTATAATTCTTTCGGTTTCTTTTTTCCCTCTGTCCCTCTCCAGCAGTGGCTTGTTTGTTTTTCAGCAGGCAGTGTCGTGGGGCTGGAGCAGGAGGAAGCTTTTCTTGTGGGTAGACATTATTTTCAAGGCATGTTCCCCAGGCAGGCAGGTGTCAGGGCTGGGGTGCACAGCCGGGGCAAGGATGCTGGCTGCAAGGATGTCCTTGTGTCCTCCGTGCCCCTTCGCCACTGGGCCTGAGCTCTCAGCCAGGCTGCAGAGTCATTTTGTCCTGGTGAAACAGATGTAAAGCAGCTCAGCTCCCAAAAATCCTGTTTGTCCCCGTCCCCAGCCCTGCGTTCCCACTCCTTGCATGACAGGGACTGATGCACAGCTCACCCTGGGGTGAGTCGGTTCAGGGAAATGAACTAGCAGGAAATTACTTGCTTCTTTGGGATGTTTTCTGCTGGCTTAGCCCTCCAAACCAGCTGCCTGCAGAGGGAGGGCAGGTACCTCCAGGGGGGAGGATGGGGATGCCCAGGCAGGAATGGGGCAGAGGTTGGGATTCCCAGCAGTGCCAGACCCAGTGGGTTAAAGATTCAGGCAATGTCCCATGCCTGGAAGGACACCCTCCTTCTCCATCCTCCCATGCAGGGAGACAATGACACTGTCATGGTTTAGGCTGGGGTGGCCACTAAACAAATGTCAGATGCTCTCTTTAGTCTCAAACCAGGACAGAGACCTTTTGCATCCTGTTGCTGTGCATTTTGTTTCCATGCAGAACAGTCACCAAAGGGGAATTTTGGATATAATACATTGATTATCTTCCACCCACAAAGCCAAAATTTCCAGAGTAGCTCTGATCCAAAGACAAACATTACCCCTGATGTCATCATTTGGGGTTGTGAATTAGTACTGGCTCTGAGGAACCCAATTCTGGAGCTCTCTTTGTGGGAGAATGAGGTGAATTCCTGCTGTGGAAAGCAGGCCAGAAAAGGAGAGCAGATACATAATCAAGGGAGTTGGGGACACTTGAGGGAAACAGCAATGGTCGATAGATATTGATCTTCCTCTTCAGTGTGCTCAGCTGCTGCAGGCTGGAGAAGAAAAGCCTTTTGTTCCTCCTGGGAAGGTGTGGGAGGTGGGTTGTGCTCAGTGGCCTCAGGAGCAGATGGGCCAGAGCTTTTTTTGGTGCTCTTTGGTCCGTGGTGCGGAGGAAGGGATGCTCCCATGCTGCACAGCCCTAAACCCATGTTTTCTGCTGGTCTCAGCAGAGTAACCCAACGCAGCATTACCCAGGCCTCCTGTGGGATTGCCCAGCCCCAGGGGGCACGTGCCACTTGATTTTGGAAGCCAAGCCATTCTTGCTGGTGGAAATGGAGAAGGTCAGCCATGATCTGCTTTGCCCTGCAGGTAAATCTGCCCCAGGCTTGAGTGGTTCTGCCCTACTTACAGTGGGACCCACAACTTTGAGGGTTTCCTGCAGAAGGCAGGTGGAAGAAGAGAGAGAGGAACAATGGACTGAAGGGTGACATAGACACAGTGTTCCTCAGAGAAGGTTCTGGAAGATGAGCCCCAGGGCTTATCTGAAAGAACTCTTATGGAAAGTAGGAGAGGATTGGACCTCTGTTGGAGGCCAGGTTGGTCCTCCTGGTCTTAGGAGAGAAGGCGATCACCTGAGTAAAACATCCTTCCTTATTCACTCATTCCTTGAGGCAGCTGTCAGACCCATCGTGCTGTCTGTGGACTGGGAATCTGGAAACACCGGTTTCCCTCCTGTCTCTGACCTGGCCCTTGGTATGATCTGGGTTGAGTCACTCCACCTCTCCCTGCTTCCCTTTCCCCTCAGTGCTTTGTCTTGTCGGATGAGCCCACAGGCTCTTTGCTGGTAGTGCTGCCTCTTGCCTGCTTGCTCCACATGTAGCACAATGAGCCAATAAAACCCACCATGACCTCCAGCCCCCACTGCAATGCAGATAATGAGGATTTATTTCAGGTAGTCTTCACAAGAATGGCTTTGGTATCAAGCACTCAAATTTCTGCCCCCCAAAAGGTTGCAGCAGCTCAACATTTGGCTTCATAGCGACACAGTGTGAAAAAGGTGACTTGGGAACAAGCCTACCTGAGTGTCTTCAAAGAATAACAAAGTCTGACATAAGGCGACAGGTCTCAGGGAAAGATTTCAACATTTTTGACATAAATGATAACATTTTTCAGCTAAACCCTCAACATTTACAAATGGTGATTTGAAAGGGAGGGTGGGGGAAAAAGAACGAGCTATTTGCTTAGTCTTGGTGAAAAATAAGAGAATGCCATTGAAAGTCATGTTTTTGAGCCAAAAGTTATGTTTTGACAGAATCCCATATTTCATTAAGAAATATGTCTTGGTTGGAAGACATTGGTCGACCAGCTCCGTTCCTCCCTGAATCTCAACAAGATACTTAGTGCTGTGCAAAAGCAGAGAGGGAGAAACTGAGCCCATTCCAAGCAGTTTCCTACCACACAGACTAACTCTTATCTCTCACTTTTGATTTTTTTTTTTTTTCCTTTGTAACGTATATTTTGAAAAATGGAGGTAAAGCCTAGGAGCAAAATTGCCCAGTGTGTGACTTTCTGACATATAATCAATTGTCTGCTCACTGACTACAGACTAGCTGTGCTAATATGCCCGTGAAGTCCTCCAATTTATCAGGCAGGGCAGCAGCATCTCTGAACCTGGAGCTGGCTGGCGATAATAGAAGGGAGCAAAGTAGCTGAATATAGCCACTCTTCCCTGAAGTAACTTATCATTCAGTCTATATTCATGGATTAGCCTGTGCTGGGTTTTTCAGCCTCTGGCACAGTGCAAACTGTGCTCTGGTTTTTACTCAGGTTGTGTGGAGAACAGAGTTTGGGTAGGGAAGATGTTAAGCAGTTTATAATAACGAGGTGTTGCCAGATAATATTTTTTGGTGCAAATTTTGGAAGAAAAAGCTGGCAGAACTTTAAACCCTTTTCTTTTTTGGTGGATTGATGATTGCCTGAATCATCTGAAAACATTTAATTGTCTTATCCTGTGGGTAGCTGTGACACAGGCACCACCCAGTTTTAAAGGAAGATCATGTGGGAATTGAATTCTTTTTTTATATGATTAAACCACATCTGAGATTTTCTTGTAGACCTGTCAGGAAGACCCTGCTTAGGGCACAATTGTGCACCTGATTGAGCCTTGGAGTTTTAAAATATTTGCCTTTGGGATGCTCAGCACCTGTATGGGAAGCTGGTGAGGAGCTGGGATCAGTTGGCTCACCAGGCTGAGACACCATGTGGCCATGGCAAGAGGATGGCAGTAGGTGAGGTGGCCCAAGACACAGACTGTCTCCGGTTTCTTCTTATCTTTCTTCCAAATCCGCAGCAGACCACGGGAAGGATGAGCTTGCCCTTTGCACGCAGCCAAGCTTTCCCCCCTGTTCTGCCCTTTAGCAATGCCAATCAGAGCATTTCTCTGCTGAGACTTTTCTTCTTTGTTCCTTTGTTTTTTCCCCTGCTCCCTCTTTATTTGCGTGCTTCAAGGAGTTTAGCTGGAGAGGGAGTTTCACCAAAGGAGGTGAGCTGAGCAGCCCTCATCTGTGCAAACTTTCCTGGGCAACAGCCCCCCAGTGCAGCTGGAGCTTGGACTAGATTAAAGAAAAATATTATGGGGATTTTTAATTTCCCTGTGTGGAGCTGGGAGATGAAGAGCCACCATGAGAGAAGTTTGCCAGGGGCAGAAAGTAGATGAGAATGTCAAGCCCAGTGAGAAACTACTGAGAAGTACTGGAGCAGCATTTTTATTCGAAAGGAGTTCTCATCTCCAGCATTCGCCGCTCCAGGCGCTGAGCTGGAGTACAAAATGAGATCCCCAGGGTCCTACCAACAGGACAACATCTAAAGAGCCCTGCTCAATTACAATCGTACGGCTGTTGTCACTCCCAATCTCCCTCTGTTCTCCGCGTGATGGGAATGAGACATGAGGATGGGGGTTCTGCTGCTGGCTGCCCCACACAGGCTGCAAGGTGGGGAGGAGTGTTTCTTGGAATGATGCCAGGTCTTCCTTAAAGATGCTGTTAATGCAACCCTCTTCCTGCTCAGTCTGCTTCGTGATCAACCATCTTTTGGTTTTATCTCCTTGTCCCTCAGTTTGTATTGCTTGGCTTTTCACACCTCCTCTAGTCTTGATGGAAAATCATTTCCAAAAGCACTGAAATAACTCAGATCCTAAATACCATCTCCCAGCAGGACTTATGATCCTGCATACCTTTTCAGGTAGAATTCAAAGGGAATTATTTAAGTCAGGGCCATGCACAGGAAGGCTGGACGTCCCCTCAACGCTCCCTTGAAGGGATTCCCGTGTCTACTCTAGACCTTCACAGTGAAAGACCCAACTGGAGGCAGACAGTGCAGGTAGCACAAGCATCAATAGTTTAAATTTTATGAGAGGAAGAAAGCCCATGTGATACATTCCCATTATATATTATATATATATTCCCATTTTCTGCACTAAGAGCATCTTCTTGGCCAAGGTGCCGGAGATTCACTTCCTAGCATACCTCCCAGAAGCATCCCTATCTAACCAAGCTCAAAGTAGAACAGAAGAAAAATGCCAGACAGTTTTGACATGACTTTTTAACTCATAGGTTCTTCTAATTGTTCAGTGAAGAAAAAAATGTTTTCAGAACTTAAAAAAAAGGATGCATTTTTAGTGTCCTCTGCTATATATATATGAACATATGTGTTTGCTGACTTCAACCAAATTTGGCAGGAGCAGAGGTGTCCCAGAGTCTTCCAAATGTTCTGAGGAAAAGAAGGCTGAACTAAGGAATCCATATGGGGGAGACTCCTTATACATGACCCAAAGTGGGAACAAGGCTCACCTTCTCAAATGCCCATCTTTCAAGCTTACCTCCCTCTCCTACACCAAAATCCTGGGACGCAGATGCAAAGGAAGCCAGGTTTCCTTAATTTCTGCTTCCTGCCAAACGTTCAGGGAGTGTCTGGCTAACACTTGGGATTTTAGAAACTGGAAACGAGCTGAAGGCTCAAACCCATCTTGCACATCAAAATGCCAGAGTGTTTTGGTGCTGCTCAGTCCTTCTCATTGCACTGGTTAACTTGAATTAGCTTGTTCGAGAATGATGCCTTTTATCTGGTTGTCACATGCATGCTTAATGTGAACAACAGCAAGAAGAATAGCAGAAGAATAAAGGCCTTTGATGGGGATTTATGAAGGTCACGTGTCTTAATTTTTCAGGGGTGGAAGTGCACACTCAGAGGCCCCATGGGAAAGTGTGCTTAGCAGGCACCTGTAAGTGCAGAGACCTGGAGGAAACAGAGCAACTAAGGGGAGAAAAGGGAGTTCCTGGGGGTAGACAAAAAGAAGCTGGATGCACCTTCATTGAGTGGTCTCTCCCCTTCAGGAACAGTGGAACTAAAGGTCTCTCACTAAAGCAGCAAAGATCCTGAGAGCTGGAAATGCATAGATAAGCCCATGGTCGAATTGTCAGGTTGTTGCCAAGGTTTGGTGTCACAGGTGTCTTGAGGAGCCATTTCAGATGTTCCATCACTGAGTGGTTATTGAGTGCTAAGTTGTCACAAAGATTTGCATGGCTGACAAGGGCTTTTGGAAGAAGTGAGACCATCTCCATCAGCACTGTGGGGTTCCCAATAGACAGAGTGATCCCAGTCACCACAGACTTGTTGCATCTATTACACCCATCAGCAGAGATCTCAAACACAAACAAGATCAGCATTTCCCTGCACAACTCAGTCCTGTGGGGTCTCTTCAGTGGAGTGGGTGCAACTGTGAGGACCACAGAGGTTGACTGTGGGGAGGAGTAACCCCTAGACCTCCTTGTTAAATAAATCTGGTATCTCTTCCTCAAGATGTTGGGACTAGAGGTGGGCCCAGTCAACACTTCTTCAAGGCCTGGAAACAGGGTGGCCAAAGTGTACCCTGGGACTTGTAGAAAGACAGCGGGTGGGTGCAGTGAGTGGAGGGAGACATTCAGTGAAGAATACATCCAGGTTGTCTACTGTGGGTAGTACCGTGGTACTGTGGGTCCCCTTTGCTGTATTGGTCCTGTCAGTAGGTTTTTGCTGTGCTGGCCTCTGCGTTCCCTCAAGAAAGCTGCAGCCCTACTACCCAGAAGGAGGAGAGTACATCGCCAAGGGGGACAGTGAATTGCTTAGGACAGGGGGTGGAAATGACCATGCCTGCTGCTTTAAGGAGAGAGAGTAATTACCTGCTCCCTGCAGGTAACATGTAGTTGCATATGCCAAACTCCTTCGGTTCATAGCAGGCAGCTACTTTCTGGCTCCATAAACTCCATTTTACCAACTGATGTGCAAGGAGCCCCCTTCCTCTCCTTCCCCCCTTCTCCTCCTTGGCCCTGCTGCTCTCTTTCCCCCTTGCCAAGGTCACAAAGACATTTCCTCCACGTCAGTCTCCCATCGGACCCTCACCAGGTCGCAGGAGGGAAGTGTCAGTGATGAGTGATGGAGTATGCACGTGAAAGACCATGGGGCAGACACTGGGTAACAGAGGCATTCTGGGGCTCTCTTCTTGGATGTTCTCCTTCCCATCCCTGTATCTTGTTCCCCTTATCTCCACAGTAAGTTGTGCTCTTTCCCAGCACTGCAGGATGCTCAAAACAAAATTATGATTTTCCTGTTCTCTCCCAGTTGAAGGACTGCAGCGCACACACGTCCTTACAGCAAAGAGTGCCCTATTGAAGGCTGTTTGGCTCCAGCCTTAAAGCAATTTAGCAATCTGCCATCTTAAACTGTCTAATGACAACTCTTCAAGCAATTGGAAAATTGCGGTCTTCAGTAAACTCTCCAGCTGAGTGAAGGCTGGTTTCTGTCTCCTCTACTCTGTTGTCAGGGCTTGGCATTCACAACAAAAGTCAGGCTGCTCTCGCTGCGCTTGGCACGGCATTAACACAAAGGCAGGATGGAAAAGGTGGGTTGAAGACTGTCCAAGGCTACGTCTATACTATTAAATAAAATGGGCCAGGGCTTGCTCCCTGGCATGGGCAGCAGCTGGCAGAGCTTACATGCCCGTGCATAGGTCTCCTCCTCTTCAGGACAGAGTGGCTGCATCCAAACCACCCACTGAGGATGCATCCTTGGCTCAAGCATCAGCCTGAACTGGGATTGTGGCAAGAGCTCACTGGCCAGAGCTTGGCCAGGGACTGTGTTCCCAGTGGCCTGGCCTGGCTGATCACAGGAGATGTTAGGGACATGCCTCAGTTTACCAAGTTTGATGATATT
>KZ506485.1:2877-13573 GCA_002844005.1 Limosa lapponica baueri
TTACTTTCCTATGAAGGCATGAATAAGCTCAAAAACATATACGTGTTCACAGACACGCAGGAGATCATAAAGAGTGGAACTGAAAACAGAAATTAATTCAAAGTTATCAGGAAAAAGAAATAGCTTCGCATTCCAAACAATGACTGCTTTCACAGGCTTCATGGCGAAATCAGTAATGAACATCAAAGTATAGATTTGTAACAGAGAAGTGTGATGCTTGCTTTACATAACAGCCAAAATCACATTCCTATCACCTTCAAAGTATTGTCTTTAGTATCCCCAAATTTTAGAGAATATGATTCCTGGCAGTGGAAATCTTGTGTTTGTGAGAACCTGTCTAACATCTATCGACGAACAAACATCACTCTTCTTCCATCATAGTAGGGAACATACCTGTTTACTTCTAAGACAGCTATTCATTTCTGTATTTTCCTAAAAGACCCAAATTTGGGAATTAAATACACTGTATTTGAGTCCTAGCAAATTAAAAAGATTTGTAAATAGTTTGAACAAGCTTTAATCAAATGTACATCAGGGAGACAGACAGAGCATATCTCATAAAAAGCCATGAAAGTAACACTCCTTACTTCCCCCCCCACCTCACAAATAAAATGCAAGTGCACAGGGCAATCAGTGTATATGTAAATTCTGTTACTAAAATATTCAGTTTAATCAGTAAAGTAGGCAGAAACTCAACAGTTAGAGTATGCAGCTGAATCCATGATAAATATCAAGGCATGAAGCATGAGTCATAAAGAAAAGAAATGCAGTGTATCAAAATATTTCTGACTAGTACATATAAGCTTCAACCAATTATGTAAATAGCAATATGACCTGAAGAGTGAATAGTCATTTGAATGAGTTTGAGTTGACAAGGAAAATACAGTTTGATCACATTTTCAAACTTAATTTCTAGGGTGGCTGTGACTTGCCGTCCTTCAGAATGACATTGACTGAAACCTGTATTTTGAGAATCTTCCACAGTGGAGAAAATTATGCTCAGGATTCAGGCTTCTTCCTATATATACAGAGGTCTCTGCTAACTGGTTATTGAGGTTCTCCTGTCTGATCTTCTAATCCCTTCACTTGTTCATGTGCACACAAACACACACACCACCTCATTTGCTTTCTTAATCAATGACATAAGTTTCTTTGAGGGGTTCTGTGGAATTAAAGAGTAAAAATTTCTCTTATTTTAATTTATGAAGAGGTTACTTTCAGAATATAACACAAAATCATTCATTTTTTTCCTGAATAGGTATATATTCTGCTTGGTTTTAAGCTCAGGGAAATTTCTTAGATCTAGTAAAATTAATGCCTGCCAGTTTCTCAGTCTTAACTGAAAGTTCTCGTGAAATGTTTATGTAGATTTTTCAGTAACAGATTAAATGAAAAGGAAGAATAACAGCCTCAAAGCTGACATTCTTAACCATACCACCACATTTTATGGTCACCTTGATAATCCATACATTGCACAACTACAATCTTCTGCTAGGTGAATTCAATCTTAGAGATAAACCAGTTCAAACTGCCAAGCATTTCAATCTGGCAAATAGGTATGTGTTTCCTTCTGGAAACTATATGAGCCTTTGAAGGACACGAGAAAATTTTCTTGATATTCTTTAAAATACTTGAGACTTAAAAAGACAGTAACTCAGTTTTGACTAACTTGATTTCTTGGGCATATACCTATCAAAGCTGTTATTAGACACGACCTCTTACAATTAAAATACATAAACATCTAGATATTAAAGTTGATATGAATTGGAAAGTACCTTTAGGAAACAATTTTCAAATATATTTATCTTCCTAAGGAAGCAGATAAGTCACACCTAGTGCTTTTAAAATAATTGTTTTAAAAAATATTTAAAAATAATAAAACAAGCACAACAAAATAACCCACCTTAACCTGTTTAATTTTTGCCTAAATCAATACGAAGTAGAAAATCTTACATTCTAGACTGTTAGGAAAATGTATTTTTATATGGTAGATAAAGTAACTTCAGAAGATTTGCTGAATTTATGAAATTATTTTTTGTGTGTGTGTTTTAAAGTTCTGGTTTATTTTTGTTTGTTTTTCAGAAAGTGTAAATTAAAATTTGGAGCAGACCTAGTTAAGAGATGATAGTAAATAATCAATATCAGGAATGTATTTAAAACTGATTTCCAGGAATGCGGAAGTGTCATGGTTTTTACTCCCTTTTATCCTTGACATGTACCTTTTCAATTGGTGGGGTGACATAAAAATACTGATTTACATAAAGAAAGGGAAGAATCCATCCTTTGTGGTCACTGGGTTTTCCTGGAGCCGTAAAATAACTTCAAAGATCATTATGTCTATGTCTTTTAACACCACAATTCGAACTTGTTCCCATGGCCCTTTAAGCTATCTCCAGGCTCAATGTGATCAACAAAAGACGGTACCCACACTGAGAGGGTTAATTTTTGTATTATTGTTCAAATCTTTGTTAATTTTATAGTTCTTTGCTAATACACAAAGATCTCTTTACCTTAAAAAAAATTTCTAATTTCACCCTTAAAAAAATCTAAAATCTTTAAAAATAGATATAATAAAGTTACCACTGCCCAGGCTTAATATCCTTCATTAAAAAAAAAAAAAAAAGAGAGATCAATCTGACGCCTACATACAAAAAGGCATTTAAATAGTGATCACTTGGAACTAGTTAACGCAAGTGACAATAAAATGATAGAAAAATCTAGAAGATGCAAACCCCCTAACATTCTAGTTTTACACTAAAAAGCGTAAATATAATGGAATGGAACACATGCCTTATTTTAACAGCATTTCTGAAAGAAAACCTCCATGTTAAAAACATTGCTGACAAAACTGACTCATACTATCTTTACTGATTTGATTTAAAAATAAAAATCTGAAAAGAGATTTTACAGTAATTAATAAGGTCGTTACAGATAAAAGTTACAAACTGGTCACCTTTTTGTATGTTGCTTATTTATTTTAAGAATTCACATTGTCTAGACAAATGGGAAGCTTAAGAAAGTTTAGATACTCAGTCTTCTGTTTTATCAGTTATTGCTTTCTTTTTACATTCATGAAAAATGCAGCATTTTAGGAAGGAGAATAAAAATCTGCATATAGAGAAAAAAAAAAAATCAGAAATAGTACCAAGACATGGGAGCTGAGAAGAGCAGATTAGAAAGGCAAAGAAAGGAGAAGAGCACTTAACTATTTTAGCAAAGCAGTATATATCCTGAATTAATTTTCATCTCTTAATATACAAATTGTGGAAAGAAAGGAAGACAACTGAAAGCTTGCAATTTTACCACAGTTTTACTTTATTTTCTTTTCACCATTTCATACGATTTGATTCCAACTATATCTCATTTTGTCTACAATTGAAGAGTTTTCATTGAGGAAAGGTAGAATGGAGAATTAATCAAAATTTAATACATTAGATAAGTCAATGAAGGAATGTAGACTAATAAATTCAGTTTAGAAGTAGAATCCAGACTTTTTACTCCTACATACTAGAATGAATAGAAAAGGTTGCACTAATACTGTCTTGTGCTTTTGAACATATTGCTTTATCTGATTTTTGACATAGTTATTATGACATTGAGTGGTACCAAATGAAGTTTTCCCTTCTTTTTTTTGTAGCAATGAATAAATGTTTTCCGCTCCATCCAAATTTATTTGCTGCTCAGTCCTGCAAGTACTAACTTCTTTACTAAGTATTTCTTAACTCATCATGTGATTAGACAACAGCAAAGAGAACCTAACAATTGCAGACTCTGTGCAGTTTTATTTATCTTTCCATGCACCAACATGTAGATAGCTAGAAAAGACAGAGTAAATATGAAAAATATCTCTATATCTAAGTACATACAGATGATACATGGTATGCAAGATATATTCAAGTAGTTAAGAATTTGTGTAACAAGTAAAAAACAGCCTGAGGTGATATAGAATAATATATATTGTCTTTGCATGTCCTGGCAGTGAAAGTTTTAGACAGTCCGTACACCCATAAATAATCCCACTGCCCTTAGATTTATACAAAAATGGTAAATAAGGGACAAACTTAAAGCCACAGGTTCTGAGAAGAAAAAAACCCAAACACCAGTCAAACAAAAAGCTCAAAACTACTGCAGCTAGGGGAGCTTTGCAAAGCTTTTGCAAAGCTCCCCTACTGCAGCTTTGGGGGAGGGACTTTTTGAATCTTGAATCAGGTTTCTGGATACCTTGGAATCACATTTGAGACCTTATTTGAATAAAGAATATTCTTATTAGCTCTACATGCCTGGGTTTTACCTTCATAGAAACCGAAACAAAGAGACAAGATCTTGTATAAGGGTAGCTTTTTCTAGATGTTGATTCCAGCTGGCGATGGGAGTGTTCTAGACCTAGCCACTTTGAAGCCCTTTTGGGACAAGTGTTCCAAGACGCACAGGAAAACCTCAAATAAAATGTTTCGAGGATTAACTATGTTAGCAAAATACAGTATTTACTTTGTTGAATACGAAATAAGATACTTTGAGCTCAATATGGAGTATCATAGAATCATAGAATTGTTTAGGTTGGAAGGGACCTTTAAGATCATCTAGTTCAACCATCAACCTAACTGATAAAAAAGCATCACTAAACCATGTCACTAAACACTACGTCAACCTGTCTTTTGAATACCTCCAGGGATGGTGCCACAACCATTTCTCTGGACAGCCCATTCCAATGTTTAATAACCCTTTCAGTGTAAAAATTTTTCCTAGTATCCAGTCCTCAGCCTTTCCTCATAAAGCTTGTTCTCCAGACCCCTCACCAGCTTCGTTGCCCTTCTCTGGACCTGCTCCAGCACCTCAATGTCTTTCTTGTGGTAAGGGGCCCAAAACTGGACACGGTTCTCTAGGTGAAGCCTCACCAGTGCCGAGTACAGGGGGATGATCACCTCTCGAGTCCTACTTACCACATTGTTCCTGATACAGGCCACGATGCTGTTGGCCTTCTTGGCCACCTGGGCACACTGCTGGCTCATGTTCAGCTGGCAGTCGACCAACACTCCCAGGTCGTTTTCTGCCAAGCAGCTTTCCAGCCACTCTTCCCTGAGCCTGTAGCACTGCATGAGGTGGTTGTGACCCAATTGCAGGACCCGGCACTTGGCCTTGTTGAACCTCAAAAGACCTACCTTCACAAGTTGAATAGGTTGTTGAACTTCATAGCTCTACCTTCACTTATATCACAAGAATCACAATATTGTAGGAATGAAGAACATTTAATAATTTAATTTCACCAAAAGTTCACTTTAGTGATCTTTTTTTATTAACTCTATTTATCATAAGTTAGATTAGCTATGAAATTCAGTATTTCCTATTTTTATAAACATAATATCTTTAACTTTGAAGACTCACATCAAGGAAAATATACTAATTCAAAGAAACTCTAAATCTAAGTTGTGATGCAATTTGTCTATCAAAGGTGCTTACAGAATATACAATGAAGAATATACAGAAGCTTACAGAATATACAATGAATATACAATGAAGCTATTTATCTGTAATTTTTTTCAGCATCTACTTTGTGCTTCTTGATGAAAAATATTACACAGACAACTGTTAATGTTATTACCAAAATATATCTACTTTCAGTAAGTGAAAGTATTTGAAAAAAAAGAAATGTTTTCTTACAGAGTTTTGAGAACAAATTGTAATAGAAAGAGGGCCCCTAATAGAAAGGGGAGGGGAGAGGGAAGAAACAAGGAAAAGCCTTTCAGTGATTTAACACCTTTAAAAATTAAAAATGAAAACTAAAAAAGAGCATGAGCATGAAAATTAAGAATTAGTCAATACATCCGGTGTCTGATAGAGTTGTTGAGCAGACAAGGCAAGGGAATCCCTGAGGATTACACAGATAACAGGAAAATTTTGGATTCTTATTTACTCATTCTAACTGGTAATGTTCCCTTCACTGACATATTTTTAGAAGAAAATATTTACATCTAGATAAATGGCGATGCATATCAAATCTATTTTTGAAAGGTTGTTATACCTCTGGTACCATAGTGATGTGGTGAGGTGAAGTTGATGCATAAGTGTAATACTTTCATCATTTACAAGTTGATCAACCATCATTTTATTTGAAGATAAATAAACATTTCCTGAGAAAGATTAATCTTATTCTTATATAACCATCTATAATAAATCAGAATAAACACATTAGGGTCTCAGATGTCTGCTTGTAGAGGTTTAAGCTGAGGTGTTCCTAATTTGTGGTCCCATTACTGCAATCCAAAGCACTCCACACCCTGAGAAATTAGTGTGAAACTGTTACAACACATTTTGAAAAAGACTACAGAGTCTGATTCATACTGAGGTACCAAATTGCAGGATGTCACCAATGAAGTAGCCTGCTTGTAATAACAAACGGAAAGGTTGAAACGATGTGTGATAGTGTAAAGCATAATGAGACAGATATAAACCAACTGAAGAAACAAATCAATAAGCACTGCAGAGGAGTCATGAGAACTTTATTCTATATACCAGTGATAACAACCAGTGGTTCTATACAGTATAGTACTGATGCCAAGTGAGATTGCCTTAGCTGTCACGTAAAATTGTCCTTTTCCCAATATCTTCTCCTCTCCAATGAGCATAAATTTCAGATTAGAAGATAATTCCTTTACTTGAAAAACAAAGAGAGATTGGAGGAGATTGGAGATCCCTCTTTGAGGGACAACCTGAGTGACCTCATGACAAATTACCATACACTTTGTCATTTGATTGCTTCCCTAGGCATAATATAAAATAAATATATAACAAGAATAATAATTAGTAAAGTCTCCATCTTAACATGACGATATATCTCTGATGTCACCAATTAGCTAAGAATCATTTTCCAGACAGAACAAATTCAGAAAGACAAAACACATTGCATATGACTGAAAACAATAACGAGAGCTCATCAAAATGTCTGTGTGGAGAACAGGAAGGCTCAGTGAAGAATCATAACATTTCGGAACTACTATATCACCTCAATAACTGAGGCAGGCAGAAAAAATTAGAATAATTTAAGTTTCATGTCTCCTTTGACTTTTCTGAAACTGAGAAGAAGAAGAGAAACCTGAGGGGGGAGCTGATCAACACCTATAAATACTTAAAAGGTGGGTGTCAAGAGGATGGGGCCGGTCTTTTTTCAGTGGTGCCCAGTGACAGAACAAGAGGCAATGGATACAAACTTGATCATAAGATATTCCACCTAAACATGAGGACGAACTTCTTCACTTTGAGGGTGGCAGAGCACTGGAACAGGCTGCCCAGAAAGGTGGTGGAGTCTCCATCTATGGAGACATTCAAAACCTGCCTGGACAAGTTCCTGTGCAACCTGCTCTAGGTGGACCTGCTTTGGCAGGGGGGGCTGGACTAGATGATCTCCAGAGGTCTCTTCCAACCCCATATCATTCTGTGATTCTGTGACTATGACTGAAGAACTGTAGCTAGGTGAGACAGTGAATTTCAACACTGGTAGGTAAAAGCCATACACCGCAGCCTCAGCACTTCTACATAGCAGAATTTACTCCTTACATAATGTAGTTTCATCTGGGGTCTCCTTAGCAGCAGTAGGGTTAATATATTCCCCTCAGATGCACAGATAAGTCTGTGATCAAAAAAAAATTTTTTTTTCTGCAAAGGAATAGAGTGAAATAAGCTTCTATTAATAAAATAATGTAGGATGCTCTGGGCTGGTTATCTTCTTCTTCAGAAAACAAAGAGAAAGCAAGATGCAGACCACGTGAATCATTTCATTATTAGCAGTCAGCCTCTAGACTTTTCCTATTTTTATTTCTCTACCCTAATATGTCACTGTTTACTTATATACCACATGACAGGAGAACCTCCTCCTGGGGGTTGCACTATACTAGACGTGAACGTTCCCAACAGTCATGTCTCAGGGAACACCAGGGAAAAAGGGTGAGCAAGAGTAGTTCTCAGTGAACTGTTTTGGCTAGCCCATGAACATTAAGGTGAGACCTCCTTCACAGCTGTGACATTCACTGTAATGACTTACCTACCTCATGAGAAAAATCCTGTTAGTGTAGTCATTTGCCTCTGGAAGTAACAGCAGCTTCTCTTTGGCTTTAATAGAAGCATCAAAGAATCAGCTAGTGACAAGCAGGATACACACCCAAAGGCACCTCAGGGAATTAAGTTCCCAATTCTTTTCTGCTAAACAGCTTCAAGTGCTCAAGCTAGTGCTTTTGCAGGCCACTCATACTTTTCTACACTGCAGCACAACTTGCAATGTCAGCAAATGCTTGGAGCTGACCTCATTTACGCCCTAGACAAATAGCACATGTAAGAATACCAGGTGCTCAGGGCTAGGACACTAAAGAGGTCGCGAGCACTTGCAGCTCCCATTGACTTCAGGGGCAGCTGAGGATCCTTAGCAACTCTCAGGAAGAGCTCAGCAATTCACAGGAGATTACAACTATCTTTTTAAAAAAATTCTCTCTTTCCCTTTTCTTTCTTAGTACGGCATATTATTCATAAGATATTTATTGCCTTAATATGATATCTGCTAACAGCTTTAAATAGTAATGAGCAAAACTATTCTGCAAAGTAAACAAATAAAAGTTAGACTTTTTAGTAAATAACAGAAGGAAAGCTGTACATTAGGATTTAATTATAAGAAAAAAGTTATACTTGGCAAAAGGCATCTGTAATTTGTGATTCTATCATTTTATATAGCTTCTTTTAATGGATTAAAATCACTTCTGGCAGCTTTTTCCCATATGCTGCCATAAATCCCAACTAAACCCAAATCTCTAGTCTAAGGAAGATAGCTGCTGTAAATGCAAACAGAAAGCTCTAAATAGGAATAAGTGAAAGCAATACCATGATTGCTTCAATTTTTAATAGCCAAAGTATTTCATAAGATGTTTTACATTGCTGTAAAACAAGCTTTTCACATCTTTGAAGCTATTTCATGTGTACCTCAAGGAATAAGAATATATGCTATCCAGCTAGTCTTACAAAGTATTAATTATTATACCTCTGTAATGAATGGAAAAACACATATTTAATTTTTATAAAAATAATAAAACTTTTGATCAAGCCTGGGAATCTGTAAATCAGATAGCTATATGCATTTTTCTCAGACATATATGATGCAGCACTGTAGGAAACAGCTTCAGGAAGAAAAAAAGAAAAAGAATAGTAAACGGAAGGTTCTTTGGTATAATTATTCTACTCTTTGCAAAATGTTTTTTTTTTCTTTTCTATTAGTTAAAGTTAGAGTCAATATTCATATTGATATATTAATAATATAATACAATCAAAGAAATTGGATATTAATTATATATTAATAATATTAATAATCCAAGAAAAATGTGCTCTGTAGAGAGTTTCTACCACACATGCTGGTGTCTTGAAATGCCAAACCAGCACTGTGTTCAAAATATGACAGCTCTTGTTAACCACTAGCAGAAATATACAACATTTCAATGGGGGGAGCATGAATCTAATCTTTCCAGAAATATAATTGGTATAATGCCAGAGCATATCTCTTTTCTATAGATTAGGACTGTAGCTCCAAAATATTGAACATTTATAGCTAGATTGTGTGAACTCAAAGAGCTATTTTTAGAAAGCATAGTTTGTATATAAATGCAGTGAAGATGTAGCAGAAAGTTTTGAAAAAAATTATATGTACAGCAAATATAAATAATGTCTATGAATATCTATAAATAGACAGAATGTCATTCAATAACTTTTTATTTTGTTTTCTAGGGCTATAATAGATCATGGGATATACAAAATGTGAGTAGTTCAGCTATTTCAGTAATGAAAACTCCCCAGGGAACTATTTTGCCAGATTCTCAAATATAGTTATGATCCCACAGTGCCACTCAGCTGCTACAAATGAACCATAACCTCATTGTAAATCACTGGCAGAGAATTCCCTGTCTTTGGTGAATTCTCTTCTGACATATATATATCATTCCCAGGCACTATAGTTTTATGTCTTCACTGGGAGTTAGAAAATTCATGGTACAGTGTTGCTATAGTCTTTCTCCACTGGTATAAAACCCTGCCAAAGTTCAGAAGCACCAGAAGAATTGGACCAAGGGACTCAAAATAATTGAGACAGGCTCAAATACTTGATACCTTTTACCCCTTGTCTTAAATCAATCAGAGGTAAAGAAGTTGTTCTCTAAGGAATTTTCCTTCATATACTTCCTTTTTTTATTCTTTTAAAATTAAAACTACTTTTCTAAATAATTTTAAAAATTTAATTATATAAAACTACTCTGCTTACTATGATAGTTAACAGAGCGAATAGCATGCATATTCTGCTTTGGTTTTGAGCACTTGAATACTGGGGACATACTTTTTTTAATCTCTAAGAAGATGTGTATTTTATCTATTATTAAAAAAACAAGGGAGGTTTATATTATGAAAACAGGTATGCTTTGTATGGTTTTGTATCTTTTCTTATCAGACAATTTACCCTAATGGACTTTGTCATACATCTTGCTTTATCTTTTCTGCCTCTTTTGAGATCTCTCTCTTGTTCCCTTAATGTACATTGTGAAAACAAACAAAAGCCCAAACGTCATGCTTTTTTGAGTATCATAAGTTCTAAAGGGTGCAACAAAACTGTCAGTCTCAGACTCAGTGGCAGGAGAGCTGCTCTTTAATTAAACAGAAAACTGGATTGTTCTTCCCT
>KZ506485.1:14328-39208 GCA_002844005.1 Limosa lapponica baueri
AGAACTGTTCATGACACTTTACTATGTAGGTAAATATTTAATAGTACTCTCTGAAGGAATTAAAAAATTGAAATAGGTCAGAAACCCAAAGAACAGAAGGGAGATGAAGACTGGAAAGAAAAAGGAAGGGTGCAAAATACTAGATACAAAACCAAAGGCTGCAGCACTTTGGTCCATGAACAAACAAGTGAACCCAAAGTACAAGATATCTTGTGTTAGAGAATGATGAACATTATGGTGCACTGGTGATTGCATGTGACTCGATTCAGCATTTTACCCACAGAAGTACAAGCACTTTTGTCACACCTCAGAAGATCTGCAAGGCTTGATGCCTCTTTAACTGTGTCATAAGCTGTTGGGTCAAATGTAAATCCCCCGAAGAATTAAAAAATCAAACCAAATAAATCCAAAGGCCTGTAAAATCAGTTTGGTTGTATTACTATTTCATATAAATACTGTGAAATGTCTTAATCTCCAGAGATAAATGAGAAGTCTACCTTCAAGAAGTAAATGATACAGAAAATAGTGAACTTACATGTGCTTGGAGAGAATGGATGGAAAAAAACTCCACCCAAAACAAACCAAAAGAACTCTAAATATTGTATGAGTTAAAAATGCATTGCAGGCAAAGAGAGTTTTTTCAAAATTTAGTTGGAAAGAAGCTGTATTTTTGAGTTTATATCCTTTATATCATATTTTTGAGTTAATATCTTGAAACACCAAGATATTAAATAAGAACTAAATATACTTTACAAGCTAGTATCATCAGACAAAAACCACCTGTAAGATAACTGGTATATATGAAATAATTGCTTGATGTAGCAGTTACAGTAAAGCTTTCTATCAAGATTATAAATTGTGCTTTTTAAAAAAGAAACACATTTGCCAAGATATATGTATTTTAAAAAGAACGGCAGTGAGGGACTGCACTGCTTTCTGGAGCAATGCAGTTTGCAAACTGTTTTGGAAATAGAAAGCTATGCTCCTAACTTAGACATCCTGAGTTACCCTGCTGCATCAGAACTACAGATAATAAGGACATGGAAACTCATTTAGCTCATTTAGCAAATTTTCAAAATAGAGCAATTAGATTACACTAAATTATTGTTTTGAAAAAAAATCTTATGAAAAATTAATGTTGGAATTTTTCTAATTTAAGACTTTTGCAATGGCACAGACCTTTGTTTGTCTTCTTGTTAGAGGGATGGTTCCATTTCTTAATACTGTGCAGTTGGAGATTATACTTTTATGTCTAAAACCACCATGATGTTATGTATTGATAAATTACATACTTGAAAGAAGAAGACATGCCGCAGGATTTATTTGTTTGTTAATCTATTTGGCTTCTTTAAGCCAATGGTTTGCAGTTGGTCCTTGTAACATTTAAACTTGAGAAGACGAATTGTAAATGATCACGCAGACATTATAGCATCAGAATCCTCAATTGCATGGTAAGAATTAAATATATTGACAGTCACACTTGAGCTATATCCCCCCTGATTTGTTGGGATATGTAGAAATAAGATGAGGGAAATGTTTTTTATTCATGCCTCTGAGTTAAAAAGTGTTTCTGCTACATAATGTGGGTGTTATGCTTGTGTGTAATAAAAATATTTAAAACAACTTCACCATGTACAGAAAAACAGGCCTGGGGATGTAGAGGATGGGAGCAAAAGATTCTCTGCATAAGTCCTTAATGGGGTGTAGACTATCTCCAGAGAATATAGCTACATCTAAATTCATATATTAAAGTTGTGATCTTTAGTATTGCATTTGCAGCACTTTTGAATTTATTCAAGCTTTGAGATCGGTTCTGTGAGATACAAAGATGTATATAAGCCTTAGGAGAAAGAAGTCCAGCTGTTTACAAAGCACAGTCAGACAAAGAGTGGCAACTGACTGATCAGAATTTCTGGAGCAGCAAAGTTTACAGTTACATTCTCCCAAAGGCTACATCTCAGGAGGAGAATTACAGTGCTTTACCACAGTATTTATAATGTTGTGGATTAAAACCCTGCAAGTCTTACACAGGACAGTGAAAAACTCATCACCTAGTTGGTTCCTGGGAGATTAATCAGAGTTGTGTCATTGGTGTAAATGTGGAGAAGGTTGAGCCCATTTTTCCTTTCTTCCAGTTGAATTGCTTGGTTAGCTAGTCACTGCTCCCTGTCGTTCTCTCTGTTTTCACAAACTCTAGTGAGCCAAGTATCCTCAGCACATTTATCTCCAAAATACTACCTTCTGTGACATGAAACAAAAATAAATTTTCTTCCCCTGAAGTAATTGTAAATCTGGGCAAAGAAAGGCTGTCTTTTCCCCAGAATCCCCACTCACCATGAGAAAGTTTCTAATAACTTTTTTGTGAGCTGCTTTAATGTATAAAATCTATAAAGAAAGTAATAGAAAATGTTGATTTATGTACCAGGCTTAAAAAAATCAAATAAAACACCTTTAGAAATGTTATTTTTTAATATTTATTTCTTATGTGATAGTTCAAAAATTTTAGTAATTGAAAAAAAAATCAGGAAACCAAAATATGTTCACCTCATCTACTCAATATTATTAATATCTTTAAAACCTAGTAAGTGCTTTTTTTTTTCCTTAAAATTGTTTTGCTATATAATTATCTCAGGGTAAATCAGCTTTAAAAAAAAATAGTAACCACAAAAAAAAAGAATAAACAGCTCTCCATTTTGCTTCATAATTAGAATTAAGAGTGAACAGCTACAATATCATCTCTGTATCTTGGAATTATTCATGGCACACAGGGTCTCAAAGGATGATCACTATGTTGCCAACAATTCATATCATCAGGCAAATAAGGCTTAATGCAGTTTTAGGAACATAAACCTAATGAAGTATCCTTTTTGTCTTTTCTTGGAGAATAATTTCTGCCGAAAACAGCAACAAATGCTCAAAATATTAAGAGAGATCTTCAAATATCTGGGTGATTACTACAACCCAGAAGAACCAAGTGACTGTTTCATTTTTTATAGTTCTATATGAGAACACGTCAAGTATTTATGTACATTTATGTTATTTCTTTACTCAGTAATAGGTCTCACTCCTCTCATGACACCATAAATCAGCTAATTAACAAAATAGAGGTCAGAAATTAAATCAAAGAGGTTTATATTTAAAAATAGAGTACAAATAGATATTTGCTAGTGAGAAGGCACAGAAATTTAAAGGTGTTTGAGTTATTCTCTTTGATTGTCCTCTCCCATTTGCACTTTTTTCCAGTCCTAGCTGTCTGTCCTTCACTGTCTTATCTCTTCGTCTTTATAGAATCATAGAATCATTTAGGTTGGAAGGGACCTTTAAGATTATCGAGTCCGACCATCAACCTAACACTGCCAAGTCCCCCACTAAACTATGTCCCTAAGCGCCACATCTACATGTCTTTTAAATACCCCCAAGGATGGTGACTGCTACCCTGGGCAGCTTGTTCCAATGTTTGATAACCCTTTCGGTGAAGAAATTTTTCCTAATATCCAATCTAAACCTCCCCTGGTGCAACTTGAAGACATTTCCTCCTGTTCTATAACTTGGTACTTGGGGGAAGAGACCAATCCCCACCTTGGTACAGCATCCTTTCAGGTAGTTGTAGACAGTGATAAGGTCTCCCCTCAGCCCTCTTTTCTCCAGACTAAACAATCCCAGTTCCCTCAGGCACTCCTCATAAGGCTTGTTCTCCAGACCCCTCATCTGCTTTGTTGCCCTTCTCTAGACATGCTCCAGCACCTCAATGTCTTTCTTGTGGTAAGGGGCCCAAAACTGAACACAGTACTTGAGATGGGGCCTCACCAGTGCTGAGTACAGGGGGATGATCACTTCCCTAGTCCTACTCACCATACTGCTCCTGACACAGGAGTCCTTCGCATTCATGAACAGACTGCTTTTTTTTTTGGTCTCTGTAATATATGTAATCAGATAATTATGTGCCATCAATTTCATATTAATTTTAGATATTGAACATGCAAATGTTTATGTATTAGCAAGTGATTAGATTATACATACGAGGGACAGAAGTAAGCACTTGTCATTTATACTTTATCTGAAATTTAAGGCATTTACTTCATATTGTGGCCAGAAAAAACTTGTGGTTTGAGATAAAGACAGTTTAATAAGCAAAGCAAAAGCTGCACATGCAAGCAGAACAAAACAAGGAATTCACTGCTTCCCAATGGCAGGCAGGTGTTTACACATCTCCAGGAAAGCAGGGATCCATCATGTGAAACCCTTACTTGGGAAGAGAAACGCCATCACCCCAAACATCCCCCGCTTCCTTCTTCTTCCCCCAGCTTTACATGCTAACTATGATGTCACATGGTATGGAATATCCCTTTAGTCAGTTGGGGTCAGATATCCTGGCTGTATGCCCTCCCAACTTCTTGTGCCCTCCCATCCTACTTGCTGTCAGGGCAGTGTGAGGAACAGAGTGCTTAGCAACAATCAGCGTGCTATCAACACCATTTCTCATCCCAAATCCAAAACATAAAAGTATACCATCTGCTAGTAAGAAAGTCAACTCTATCCCAGCTGAAACCATGACAATCAGATATGGATTTTTAAGACTATTTTGTGGAAGTATTCATTAATTTTGGATAAAATACAATTTTTTTTGTGAGGTACTTAGAGCAGAAAATAGGTTTAAACACACTAAAATAATCAAACCTTCCTTTAGTGCATCATAGGAACACTAGTTTTAAATCTGTTCTTAATCTATTATAGTGTTCAAACATTACAACTGATCATGTTCCAAGTCAAGTAAACAAAAATTCTTTGAATGTGAGTAATGTCCACTAGCAATGAATGCAGGATCAAAAGTCGGAAGTATTTATTTTTCATGTTGGCATTATTCAAGATCTGATGAAATGTCATAGAATCATTCCAACTTGTATTGCTCTGTAATTGAAAAGTCTTGATCAGAATTTCATCCAACAAAAATTTCCTTTTAAACATACCTGTTCAAGATTCAATTTCAGGAATATTGCATTGCTAAATCTTTGCCAAAAAAAAAATCAACATTTCCAGGCTTTAGTATGCTGACTGATACCAGTGTAAGCTTTTGATTTGGGTACATGCTTAGATTTTGTCATTATTTAAAAAAAAATCTTATTTTAGACTTATATCATGTACTAATGAAAGCTCAATTGGAATGAAAGAACAGTTCTTCTTTCTCTTGTGTGAATCAAATTTGAAAGTTGTTACTCAAAAGACACGCATTTCTTAGAAATAGCTTAGAGCTATTTTTTTGAAAGACTGGCCATTAGTTGAAGTATTATTGGTATATTAAAAGCTCTAACAGGAAAAACAAAATAATAATCAAAAGTAAAAATATAATTTACTATATATTTCATCATTTCAGAACATAATCCAAAGTGGAAAAATATGTGTTTTTTCTAGAAGATATGTAAGAAATAGATGTTTTATTGAAACATCTTCATAGAAACTGAAGTATTCTATTGTTCTGTTGAGAGGACAGAAATAAAATAAATTTGAAACTGTAAGATTTATAATTAACATTAGGGAACAGTTACATATCCTTAGGCATCAGTGTTGTAGACAAGCTAGTCTTCTTAATTTTATTTCAGATTAAGAAGGGAGAAATGGACACATATTTGGCAAAATTAATCTGAACTATTTTAGATGTCTACATTGAGGCAAGATTAATTATGTCCTGGAAATATAACATCTCATTTATTCTGTTAACTATTAAGGCAGCACAGGGAAATTAGCTCAGACGTATTTGATTGATTAATTTCTCCTCGTTTGCATCAATATAACATTTTGTTGTATCTGTGACTGTCTTAGCAACAACACAGCCGATTGCCTCACAGCTAAAGGTGGTAACTTTTATGGCTTGTGTTTCTAAAGAACTAAGTAGCAATAGATCAGTTCTAGATCAGTCTCTCAACTTCTAGTAGAGAAACTGATGATTCAGCCAGCTGACTGAATTCCTTGAATCTTAATTATTCATGAATTAGCTAAATGAAAAATGCTTAATAAGCCAGGATGCTAATACACTGCTAAATTTTCTGGACTAATTTCCCAAGTGTGCACACTTCCAGTTCACTAAGATAGAGGTAGTTTATTTTACTTTCAAAGTAGTGAAAGCTACCTTGAATGTAGGTCTTTTGAAATTGTCCACAATTCAGCTCACTAGGTGAAACTGCATAAGCCTAATGTCCTCATAGAAACAGCATCCATCATACAGAAGAAACAATTTAATCATGAGTGTTCTAGATACATTCTGACAAATAATGGCATTGTCGTTATCTTCACGCTGTCTTGCAAAAATCACTGAGATGCAACACAAACATCTGCTGGTTTCTGATGGTCATAGCAAGCGTCCTTACACAGATAGGTAGGTGATAATGATTTGAGAACTGAAATGATGTCTTGCCGAGGTTGCCATTTCCAGTGATACTATAACATACTGCCACCTTGGAGTTGATGGATTTCTCCTTTAACTTAAGCCTAATGTTTTTGTTTAATGCTAATTCACATGAATTCGCTCGTTGCTGGGAGTATAATTACTGGTTTCTCTCTGGACTGGGATATCACTGTGATGAGCCCTCTAGAGGGATTTTTTGTAAGGGGTTGATATCTTAATCATGAACATTGTGAAATAAGTCACTGATACACAAAAATGACTTTCAGATGTGTTTTTCTTAATTTAAGTAGAAGCAAATCCTCAAGTTTTATGACTTATTTCTAAGCTGGTCCTTAGAGAATGACACTGTGCATAGGCTGCTATGAGAAAAGGCCTGGGGCAGGGGGTTGGGAACATCAATTGATTGCTCTCAAAGGAGTGATGCTATGTTCTCCCTTTATTAATTTCTGAATAATTAAAAAACTGCTTGTTTTAAATTAATTGATCGTCATATAAAAAGGCTTGTCAATGCGACAGTCAGAGCAGCAAGAGCCTTGGCATACTTCATTTTCTTCTGTCCTCCTTCTAATTATCAGTTTGCCAGGGAGCCAGAATAGCTGGACAAGAACAAGTGTACTGCCCTCCAGGGTTGTCTTTGGAGCTGTCAGACCAAAAAAATGCATGCTTTTGTGCAGAGACATGTAGAGCAATCTTAGGTTGTATGATTAGTAAGAAGCAGAAAGCTAAAAACTTAACAGCAGAATCGCTGTGGCAAGTTTAATAAGTTTAATATTAAAGTCCTTCGCATTCATGAACAGACTGCTTTTTTTTTTGGTCTCTGTAATATATGTAATCAGATAATTATGTGCCATCAATTTCATATTAATTTTAGATATTGAACATGCAAATGTTTATGTATTAGCAAGTGATTAGATTATACACACGAGGGACAGAAGTAAGCACTTGTCATTTATACTTTATCTGAAATTTAAGGCATTTACTTCATATTGTGGCCAATGGTGTTTTAGAGATGTCTGTTTCTTTAATTGACTATATGGGGAAACTCTGTTGTCTAGCTTAGATGCAGATCTTTACATTTCATCAGTTAAATATAAGCTTTAAACATTGCATCATATTTTCATAATGCAAATTAAAGGGACAGATATTACTGTATTGTTAGTTTATAAAACCTACGATTGTTTTGAACTAATAGCAGATTACTTTGATATAGATCCTAGCTAAATTTTGAAAAGTAATTTTCAATTACTTAATTATTTTTATTAGTCTCCTCAATTTTATCTTAAATGATATCTTATTAAGCTCAACAAATAAACAACCAAGGAGTGGAATATCAAATGCAGGCAGATAAAAATCTAATCAAAAGGATAAGTAAGGTTTTTAAGAAATGCTGACAAAATATGTAATACAAACAATCCAGAAATTCAGCCCAATATTCAGAAAAAGATGCATTAATCTGTAGAATTAGAAATTAAATTTAAATATAGCAGTAGAAAAGGCTAAACAATAAGAAAATAAAGTGCTTTCATCAAGAATTATTCTATTTTATCATTACTATAATTAGTAAAATAATTTAGCATTACTATAATTACTAAAATAAAATACAAAGGTGAATTTAATAAAAACATTTAGATTACAATTGTGTAATGAGTTTTCCATAGTCAGTCTTTTATCTCCCAAAAGTAAAATATCCTTTTCAATATACGACGGTGAGTGCTGCATGCTGAGTATCAGTGGGGATCATATAGGACCAGGAAGGACTAAAACTGGATCTTTAAACTTTACATATGGTAAAACCTTTTATGAATGCAGGCTTTTAGTTCTATTTATAGATCCTTGCCTAAACCACGGTTCTTACTTTTGAATGTTTGCTGGTATTGCAATTTAGTCTTAGAAATAAATGAAACTATAAGATGTTTTATAAAATATGTAATCATCTTTTCTCAGATATCTGTGTTCTGTGTTCATTACAGGACTGATCCAATGTTTTTAGAAGTCATTAGCAAAACTCCCACTAACTGCAAAATGGAAATCAGAGCAGGATTAATAAATGGACATAATCTGTTCTCTTGTGAATGTGGTAATTACACTTTATTTTCACAGTACCATTTCTCATCATTCAGTATGGTATGGCCTCCTTGACTTTGTTTAGTTATTTAATGTATTTGAAAAACTCACAGAATAGTTCTAAGTGCAAACATATTTCCTAGCAATGAGTGAAATTCCTTAGAATTTGTAAGCTCTCATGTTGTGGAAACAATCTGTTCAGCTAACGACTTCATATATGATGGTACAAAGTGTAAACAACTACAATTAATTTTATTAAAATATTAAGCAGAATGCAGAGAGAGAGAGAAAGAGACAGGTACACAAAGAACAGTGATATAATAAACTGTTGAGCTACTTGTTATCCTGAGCTACTCCCACAAAGCTGTTTGTTGCTGCACTATATCTTATTTTGACACATAATCCTCTTAAGAATTGAACCCCTTGTAAATGCTGCTCCCTGCAGAATGTAAGCAAATTGGTTTGCAAAGATTGATTGATAAAGGGAAGTAATGCATTCACCATGCATGGTGTACAGCATAGTTGCTTGTAAAAGGAGTCTGAAAAGACATTTTTTTCTTTCTGTCACCTCCTAGAGATGGTCAAATAGTGGTCTAGTTTAGAAAGAGCAAATTGTATTACTGTTGCACACACACACAAAAAAAGGCATCATAAAATTAAAGTTAAATAAAAACAGATTAATATTAAATCTGGTCCAAAATAAGCGCTGTGTATTACTAACTATTGCTTAGGTAAACCTTAAACAACAGCTTATGTATCTTCTTTTTCCTAAACAACACTAGTGAAGCCTCCCTGTCTTTCAGACTAAATAATGTATTTTCTAATGGGTAGTCTGTGGAAGTTCTACTTCATCAGAGAATTCTATGTTTTATAGCAATTCCCTGACGCTATTGTACTTGACTCTCCAGAAAGTAAACATGGAATTAAGCTGCAGGTTCACTCTGATGGTTACTATTTGTAATATTCTTATACATTATAAAACCCTGAAACAATGTGACACTTATTCTCTTGCCTGGTCATATCCTGCAAGTATATGAACTAATTCAGCCTGGAGAAAAAGCTAAAATATTAAATATTTTCTATTATAATATTTATTTCTGTAAGACGTATTACTTCATGTTCCTCGCAGATGTGATTGCCTATAGAGTGAGCTGGACAAGCACAGCATGCCTGTACATCCTCAGTGTGCAAAGTGGGGGCAAAAAGCAGGGTACAGATTCAAGCTCAACAGGAGGTGAGCTGCTACAGAGCTCAGCATGATCTGGGAGCTAGAGACAGCTGCTTTCTGCTGACAATAATCTGCTTTATGTGAGACAAGGATCCTTCTGAGAACTAGTAAAAGAGGAAGGATTTATGACAACTTTTTGTATATATAAGTCTCTCTGTGGCAGAAGCTCATACTGAATGCTGAGTTCAGTAAGAACAGGGAATTAAAAGCAAGATCATTTGCAGAAGGAAGATCTTCTTACACTGTAAAGTAGGAGCTTTGGGCTGCCATTGAGCTGTGAAATCAGTGCGAGAGTGAACTTATCAATCATGGCCCCTTGCAGAAAGTTGTGGATCACAGGTTTCAGTAAATTTTGGCATGAAAGGAGGTTGAGGAGTTCTGTGGACCCTGGAGGACTCCAAGGATCTCATGCTTCTGGGCTCATTCACCCTAACTCTTTTTAAAATTAAGACCCAAGCACACATCAATCTTCTCTCATTTCTGTTATACAGTGTCTTTGAAAGCAGTTGTGTTGCAGACTATGTTAAAAAAAATAATATATCTGTCTGAACAGTTAGAAGACCCAGACCCTGTGTTTAGTGACCTCAGTTTAGATATAGCTTTTGCTGCTTACAGAAACCAGATATTGCTAGAATAAGAAAAAGTATTTCACACATGCAAGATGTCACTAATCAGATGATTGGCAGGTTTTTTCAGCCCTGAAGAGTGATGGCTCCGGCTCCTGTTGACTCTTGCAGGTTTGTTTGCACGAAATTAACATATTCCCATTAGTAATTCTGGATAAAATCCTTTCTTTAACAAAGGAGTTATATACTCTTTTTAACCAGAAAAAAAGCACTGTAACAAAAATTTTAATGGGTTGTAACAGGGGTTCTTATGGGTCTATCCATCCTACATGGTGTACAAAAAGAGAGAAAAAAATACTAAAAATGTATACTTTAAGTTTGCCCTTATCATGTGTTCAAACGTGAGATTCAAGATCCTTGTTCAAATGTATCCTAACAACTGCTAGTAGAATCATGCCTCAGAAAGTCTGTAAAAATGGAACACATAAACCCATGATCTATACAAATAGAACAATTTATACAGATATTTCTTAAAAATACAGGGGGTTACAGAGGCAGCTGGTTAAAAACACATACTGAAATACTAAACGTACTAAAGTCAAGGATTTTATCACCATCAGGTTCACTAAATAATGCATTTTTTAATGCAGAGTAAATAGGAGATAAAGTTACCACATGCCACCTCTTCTTCACGTAAATATCTCTTTGACTATATGAATCCCAGTCCTTTGCATTTTTTACATTTGTTTTGACTAAATATGTGGGGTGCAGCGTGAAGGTGGTTACAATGCAAGCAAGTGCCCATTTATAAATACAGACCTTGAATCTAACCTAAAAAAGAGACATGTTAAAAGCTGTATCTGTGGGTGACTGACTGACTTTTGGATGGTACATTGGGTACTGAGCTCTTTTTAAAGCACTGAGTTGCAACTGACTTGACCTATTGTGTCATTTATATCTGTCTATCCGGACCGCATGTGAAAGGAGTGCTTTTGCTATTATAGAAATCCATCAACTTTGCACAGATGTAAATGTAGAATCAGACCCTTTTCCTGAAAAGAAAGTGTTCCTGGAATGGATTCCAGGAGAATATGGTTGTTAGTATCTCTGGGAACTGAGATAAAACTGGCTAGCCTACAATTGCAGGTCCTACTACCTGCTTTTAAAAGACACTCCCTGTCATCAGGGAGCTTCCTAGTCACCAGTTTTGTTTTCGGTTTTGGTTTTGTTTTGTTTTGGTTTGTTTTATGAAAATAAATAAATAAATAATTGACTGGCTTTCCTGGCTAAAAAAGAAAGATTCTTCTCTTGTGAGGCCCAGAATCCCAACTGCTTCTTTTTTTTTCCCAGGCTCCCTTCAGCACCTGAGCTCAGTGATCTCATGGTTTCTGAAGCCCAGGATGACCTATATATTTTCATTCACCACCAGTTTAGGAGTAGCAGGTCAAGCACAGCATTATGATCATAAGGTCATTCAAGCATTTGCACCAGTATCACTAGTGCTGTCTACGAACTTTTGGAGGCAGGTAAAGGTCTGTGACCATGATACTTACACCAATCAGTTCTAGAAAGCCTTGCACATAACCTGTTATATAATCATAGAATATCCTGTATTGGAAGGGACCCATGAGGATCATTAACTCCTGACTTCACGCAGGGCACAATAAAAGTTAAACTATCTGTCTAAGGGCATTGTTCAAATGTGTCTTGAAAACCAAAGAGCTTGGGGCCATGACCACTTTCCTGGGGAGACAGTTCTAGTGCTTGGCTAACCCTTCAGGAAACCTTTTCCTAATATCCACTATGAACTTCCCCTGATGTAATTTTAAGCCATTCTCTCATGTCCTACCACTAGACACCAGAAAGAAGAGATTAACACCTCTATCTCTCTCCCCCATCACGAGGAAGCAATGATGTCACTCCTCAGACTCTTTTTCTCTAAGCTGAACATGCTTCTTAGGCAAGCAGTCTGGAACTGACCATAATTTAATTCTTTCACAACATCCCCAGGATTCCTTCCTTCTTATCTTGCCAACAGACACATCTCCCATTTCGTACAGTCAAGGAAGTCCTTAACACAGAACAAAACTTTCCTCTTCCCCTTGCCTATTTTGCCTGAAGTCATAGTTGTGTCACAGTTGTGCATGCTAGCCTGCACAATCCCTGTGATTCTGGTAGTTTTGACAGTTTTGTTGTAGCTCTCCACCTGGGCTTGCAGTTCCTCCTGTCTGTTAGTTGTGCTTTGCACATGAATATACAGAAGTCTAAGGGAACCCTTTAAATCTTCCCCGCTCTGAGCAGTGGCCTGAAAGCCTTTCTGGCCTTCCTTTTCATGCATCCTCTTCATTTGCAGCTCCACCTCTTACTTCTAGGCTTCAGTTCCTGTCTTCCAAAACTCCCAACTGGTTTAGTGAGCCTGGTTGCAACAGCATATGCCCTCACTTCCACTTTGTAAGAACACCTTCTTGATAGGCTGCCGTGCAACTGAAGAAACACATTAATGATTATAATACATTTATTAAATTATAGTAAAAGCCATAAAAGTGGAACTCAAGTGAGGCAACTGCCTCATCTACTGTTGACTCAATGTGGACTCAGAAATTTGTCTGCAAAAAGGACTAGCTCTACATAGTGTGGAATCAGAGTAGTGTGAGGGAAAGTCATTCCAACCTACTGGCTTCAGTGCCAGGTGACTCTCCTTGACCTTCATTTTTTTAGTAATATGGACACTCCTTTCTGATCTGGGCCTTAGCCACCTGTCAAGACTAAAAGAAGCTTGTCTGTGCCTTGCAGTGTCACATGATGCAATAGCAGCCATAAGTGACTTGGTGCTTATGTTTACCTGTTATTCATAAATTGCAGGATCATATTTCTACAAGATCCTAACAAGATTCAATCAAACTGTCTCAGATGGACTCAAACTTCGAGTACAGTTTATTAACTCATGTTAACATCACACTAGTACTATGTTTTTTAGATTATTCAGATGAAGTGAAACAACTCAAGCCTGTTTGAAGCATGGACATAGGGAGCTTATCTCTGCATATGTCTTTTAAAAATACCCAGAATCTCTATTACCTTGTACAAAACAAGGTTTAAAAAAACTGAGTATGCAGCTGGGCCTTGTTACATATTTAAACTGATATCTGACTAGGGAAAAAATGAAGAAAACAAAGAGGGAGAAACAACGTGGCCATCAAAGTTCTTCTCTATTTCTCTTTCCAGTTTCACTGATCCTCTGAATACCACACATTACCTTTATAGGATGCTAGATAGTGAAGTAATTTTTTGGTATGAGACACACAATTCAAGGACTAGTACCTCCTCATTCAAAGATAAATTAAAAGAAAACAAACAAACACACAAAAAAACCCTAAGATAAAACAAACAAAAATCTGATTCAAACAATTAAAAATCTTTAGCTTTAAAATGCAAAATCATGAAATCACTAACTGACTGTGCTAGAGAATTACTATGACAGTATTACTAGAAAAAAAATACTAGGATTGGGTTTTTTACAAAGAAAATGAAAACAAAACAATAGCTCAGTAGTCCTTCATATCCTTAATATCAGTTACTGAAGAGAACTTAGGTTTGAAATATGCCTACCACCTATGAGTAGAGTGAGACATTAGTTTGCAGTCAAATTTTGTAAGAAAGGATGGTCCTGAAGAACTGTAAAATGTAAAGTGCAAATATTATGCAGCACTATTTTATGGCAACATTTATTTTTATTGTGCAATTTGATTATTTTCTTTGCAAGTTTACTGAAAGAGAGAGTGCTTTAAAAATACATGCAGTTTTGTAAAATCTGATCCTTACAAGCATAATACATAAGAAATGGCAGACAGTATTTATTGTCAGAGTAAGCCTATACATATATGTTACACTTTGATGTTACAGTAAAATGTATCTAGTAAACCATATTTGCTTATTGACAGCATTCTGTATTTTTGTATCAAACAATAGTGTCTCTACTTTAATTTACGGTAAGGAACAGCACTATCTTCCTTTTGCAGATGGTGAACTGAGGGGGAAACTTCAGACAAGCCTTCTAGCTGTGAAAGGCTATTCCTCAGCTGTCACATCTTCATTAGAAAAAACCCCAAACAACTCATCCTTTTTTTAAAGTTCCATTTCCTTTAAAGTTTGTCAGAGATATTGTATTTGTTAAACCTGGAAAAGTGCCAAAAGAGATACTCATCTTGATATTCAAGAAAACACCTATGCTAAGATGTCTGATTCTTGAGATGGATGCTACTCATAGTCTCAGTACAGCTTTATACCCAGATTAATAGAGCATCTGAAAACAGTCACAGAACCTGAACGTGTACTCTTGTCATGTTGTTACTGAAAAATATTTTTTTTACATATATTCATGGTTTTGATATAGATATGTGCTTCTGCTTCATCTGTTTTCATTAGGAAGTGCTTTAAAAACTTTATCAGAACTATAAAAAAGAGTAGAAACCAAGCATAAGATAACACCACTGAATGTTAAATATAGTTATCGTATTAACAGTATACCTTTTTTCCTTCAGTTGTGTACATGTACATAATATTCAGATATAAAGTACGATACATTGCCTGGGTTTACTTTAAAATGTATTAAAAATGCCAAGAATTCCTACTTTTTAGGGAAAAGAGAAGGTAGGCAAGAATAGCTTGGAGCCATTGTTTCTATTGTTAATTGCAGTCCAGTTTTCTCAAAGAAAAAAGATAAAAGGAAAAAGAAAGCGGAAAGATTAAACTGTAGTACTTCTTGCTAGTGATGATATTTAACTTGCAAATTTTTTGTTAGAGAAGTACACACGCACACTCTCTCTCTTATCAGCCTAGCAAAGACCAAGCAAACTCATAGAAGCATCAAGCTGTGTAATATATTGCTTTTAGCTGCTTCTCTCCTCAACAGTTCTCAGCAGTGTGTCAGAGAATACTCTCGTTAGCTAAGCTGGAGAGTTATTAAACCCAAATTAAAAAGAAAGAAGAGAAAAGAGACAACAGAGAAACAAAACACACATAAAAGAGGGAACCCAGCTTCCTTCCTTTATCCTTCAGAAATTTACCTGACTACACAGTGGGTGATTAGGTAATTTGTATTTTGAATGTTGTATATGTACTTGGTGTTAGATACTTTGAATCTGGGGTAGGGCACAGAGGCTACATATTCCATGTGAAACTAAGGATTTAGCTGACATCTCTGGATGTCATCTGGATTTGCATCGCTGCTTCATTTTGGTCAGGTTATTTCTCAGACTCTTGCTCGTTGACTTAATGGCATTATGTTGTATGTACGTGCATTCTAGGAGATTCGAAGGGACAGAAGTTACTAAGTTAAAGTAGTCCAGTTCAGTTCTTAGCTTCCAAGCTAAATTATGGTTTCTAGAAAATTACGATCATTAGAATACTTTACTTAAACATGCAGTTACACTTAATTTTCAGTGTATCAGTTTGCACTAATTCATGTTAGTTTCACAATCTTTTTGTTTATCAAATATGATCTCTCTGTGGATTAAAAACATACAGTGGCCATGATGACATCATTAACATTAAGCCTTGGCATCATGAAATTAACAATGCTTACTTAGTTGATAAGTTTTATAGCAAGTAAAACTGGCAACAATGAGTAAGTTTAATTTTGTGAAATTTCCCAACATTAAGCAACGGAAAGCCATATCATTGCTTTCTGTCACAAGACAGTCCTTAAGAGGGCACAGAGATGTGATGAGAACAGAGGCTGATTCAGAGTAACTGACAATACGCTCCTAAGCTGGTTTGAAATATCAATATTATCGACTGTGGTGTGTGAAACATTTCCTTCTTGTAGGAGATCTGCCTATCCATCAGTCAGACAGTAAGAAGTGACTCATCAGATGGTGGATTACTGGAAGAAGAATAATCATTTTGTCTGGAATTATACATCAGGATTAGCTGCCGTTCATTCTGTGATTGCAACAGAGATAGAAAGAATTACCTTTTATTTTAGGAAAAAGACCTGACAGGATTTACTGATTACTACTTTCCTTGCATAAAACTGTCAGTCATCCTCAATGGCATTACTATGGCTGGAGTCGGAGCACCCCTGGCTGTACATGTCTCAGTTTTCACAAGGCAAATGGTGTCAGGATGAGGCACCTTCAAAGGAAATCTCTAATTACACAGACATTAGCTTTGGTGATAAAAAAAATACACTTTCTCTAATTTCTTATTATATAAATACCCTACCATAAGGGAAGAGGGAGAAGAAGAAATGAAAACTTAAAGATCTGGCATTTCAAAGCAGAATAAAGAACAACTTCTGGAGTAATCAAAATATTTAAAGATTTAGTGTTTTTTCACAAAAGAAAAGTTAACCTTGACTATTTTCATATGTATTTCAATCCATCTTTTAATCAAGATTATAGCCTCTGTAGATTGGATATATTATTCTCCAAATCTTTATCAGTGCTATATACATTTAAATAGCATTGTTGTCCTGTTCAGAAATTATTGTTTCTATGACGGTAAAGTAATTTCTCTGCGTAATGCACACAGACTAAGTTGGGCTTTTTTGCAAAAATGTAAGATATACTGCAAATGAAAAGTACCATAAAACCATCATGTCTTAAATGATATACATAATGGATATGCATAATATAATATGAGGAATTATCGTTATGTGAACTATTTGCAAAATGAAATTTGAGGAAGCAGTAAGACTATGACTTCACAACAATCAACACAAAATTGAAGCTTTTATATTTGCAGAAATTTGCCACTTCTCATTCTTCCAATTAATATGTTCTAGTCAAAATTCAGTTTTTTTTTTTAATCAGAACCAAAACCTAAAGAGTGTGATTTTACACTGAACCTTCTTCAATTGAAACATGTTTCAATCTTTTTGGTCTAGGCAATATTCTCTCTTCCTCTTTGGGGCTTCAGCAGCCTTTAACTCACTTTGGCAAATCAGAAGCTTGAGGTCATCTTTATGACAGGACAAACAGATTTGATTAATAAATGAATGATAGCATTATTTATTGTTATGTATCTGAAACAATTACATGTGTACAATTTACAGCACACAATTTACAGTTTACTTATTTTTTCAAAAAATGGTTGTTCTATAGTAAATAGCAATTTGTATGCTACAACCTTTCATAGCTTTTGTAAATGATGTTTTTTTATATTGGAATAGCACAAAACCCAGTTTTTTTTAATGCTACTGCCATATTATTTGCATGATAAATGAGATGATGTAGGAAACCAAAAGAATATCGTATTGCTATCATGTTGTATTTTAAGAACCTCAGTTTGATTTACAAAAGTCATCTGCAACAAGTAGCTATTGTGTATCCGTTGCTATTATTAAAAGAAGCACTCCTTTATTTAATTATATTTATTTTTTATTTGATGCAAGTGCTAAAAATATCAATCCTTTAAATTTATCAAATATTTTCCAATAATCCCAGTATTAAACAGGGTTCACAAAGGGATTAATTTGATGCTGTTAAAAATATTTGCTTCATTTACTTCACAGTGTTTTGACTGTGCTTTTTCTTCTTTCTTTACAGCACTAATATCAAATATAGGTTTTGCCCAGAGTCTTTTCAGATACTCAAGTATACCTTAGAAATATATTTGCATATTGTGTTAACTGTATTATTTTGATATTTTATTGATTTCCGTAAGTGAATTGCCATTAACATCACATATTAAAAAGCCATTATGAATAATTGCTATCAAGGGCAAATACATTTGCTTTGCAGAGACAAGAAGTATGGAAAGAATTATATCCAGCAAATTTCAACAATTCAAGATAGTTCAAAATAAAATGTTAAGAGAACTATTTCATCAAAAATCTAAGAGCAAAGTCAGGCTTAATACAGAATCACTTTAGTCCAGTGTTTTGGAATAGATGAATTTTGACATTTGATATTTATGTAAATACACAGTTCAGACACAAAAATCATGAAGATGAATAAAACATTAAAAAAAAAAACCCAAAAGACAAATTTCCTATCTTTTATTGCTTCCTTAAAGAGAGTTTCAAATTATTTCTATCACAAAAAAATTAAAATTTTGGCTTCTGATACAATCATGCCAGAGAATATCTGGAACTAGAGTATCATTACTGCTAACTGGAACACCAACTGATTTAATTGGTTTCCACTGTATGTATTTCCTCTATTAACTTTTTAATTAATTGTCTGTTTAACTTGAGAATAATTTTGGGTTAAGTAGTTGGGGAACTTAATAAAAATTAACCTTATAAAAGATAACTTTAGCTTGATATCACTCCAACTGAGATTGATGTCATATACATAAACATCATCTCTAAAGGATAAGCCAAAATGTAGACTTCTGAGTAAAGTTGAGATTTTCTTGATTTTACCATACCTTGTATAAGTTTTCCTGGTTTACTGAGGAGGAAAGGGGGTAAATTAGTTACATGGTTTAGTGATCTATTTCTCATTTGTATCACTTCTCAATGCAAAAAGTGGGTAAATTGTTCAATAGGTGTCATGATTTCAACTGGAATGGAGTTGTCTTTCTTTGTAGCAGCTGGTGTAGTGCTATGTCTTGGATTTGGGATGAGAAGTAGTCTTGATGGGCACACTGGTGGTTTTGGTTGTTGCTAAGCCTTTTCTGCTCCTCACACCACCCAGCCAGTGAGCAGGCTAGGAATGCCAAAAAACTGGGAGGAGACACAGCCAGGACAGCTGACCACAGCTGACCAAAGGGATATTCCAGACCATATGATGTCATGCCCAGCCTATAAAGCTGTGGGAAGAAGAAGGAAGGGGGGAACATTTGGAGTTATGACATTTTGTCTTCCCAAGGAACTGTTACACAAGATGGAGCCCTGCTTTCCTGGCGATGGCTGAACACTTCCCTGACAATGGGAAGCAGTGAATGAATTCCTTCTTTTGCTTTGCTTGCATGCATGCCTTTTGCTCTACCTATTAAACTGTCTTTATGTCAACCCGTGAGTTTTGTCTCACTTCTATTCTTCTGATTCTTTTTCCCAACACAACTGAGGGAAGTCAGAGAGCAGCTGTGTGGTCCTAGCTGCTGGCTGAGGTTAAACCAAGACAACAGGTCAATCTACAGTATAGAGTTTACATTTTGCAGAATCATAGAACTGGAGAATCACAGAATCGGTAAGAGTTGGAAGGGACCTCTAGAAATCACCTAAGTCAAATCTTCCTGCTAAAGCAGGTTCACCTAGAGCACGTTGACCAGGATTGTGTCGAGGTGAATTTTGAATATCTCCAGAGAACAAGACTCCACAACCTTTCTGGGCAGCTTGTTCCAGTGCTCTGTCACCTCTAAGTAAAGAAGTTTTTCCTTATGTTCAGCTAGAAGTTCTTGTGTTCCAGTTTGTGCTCATTGGCCTTTGCTCTGTTGCTGGGGACCACTGGAAAAATTGTGTCCACATCCTCTTGGTACCACCCTTTAGATAAGGATAATAATTGATAACATCCCCTCTCAGTCTTCTCTTCTCCAGGTCTCCAAGTCTCTCAGGCTTTCCTCATAAGAGAGGTGCTCCATTCCCTTGATCATCTTCCTAGCTCTCCACTGGACTCTCTCCAGCAATTCCTTGTCTTTCTTGAACTGGGGGGCCCAGAACTGGACACAGAACTCCAGATGTGGCCTTAACAGGGCCCTTGTTAAATTTCATTAGATTCTTCTCCTCCCAACATTCTAACCTGTCCAGGTGCTGCTGAATGACAGTCACTTGTCTCAGTTTTGTGTGATCAGCAAGCTTGATGAGGGTATACTCTGTCCCCTCATCTAGGTTATTGATGAATAGGTTGAACAAGACTGGACCCAGTACTGACAGCTGGGCAACACCACTAGAAACAGGCCTTCAACTGGGTTCTGCGCCACTGATCACAACTCTCTGAGTTCTGCCATTCAGCCAGTTCTCAATCCACCTCTCTGTCCACTCATCTAACCCAAACTTCCTAAGCTTACCTATGAAAATATTATGGGACACAGACTCAAAAGCCTTGTTAGAGCCAAGGTAGACAACATCCACTGCTCTCCGCTCATCCACCCAGCCAGTCATGCCATCACAGAAGGCTATGAGATTGGTCAAGCATGATCTCCCCTTGGTAAATCCATGATGACCACTGCTGATAACCTTCTTTTCCTCTGTGTGCTTAGAGATGACATCCAGAATGAGGTGTTCAACCACCTTTCCAGGGATGGAGGTGAGGCTGACCAGCCTGTAGTTTCCTGGGTCCTCTTTCTTGCCCTATTTGAAGATTAGAGTGACATTGGCTTTCCTCCAGTCCTCAGGCACTCTCCTGTTATCCAGGACCTTTAAAGATGATGGAGAGTAGCCTAGCAATAACACGTGCCATCTCCCTCAGTACTCATGGGTGCATCCTATCAGGTCCCATGATTTGTGGGTGTTGAGATTTCCTAAACGATCTCTAACCTGATCGCCATCCAGCAAGGGAAAGTCGTCTTTTTCCCAGACTTTTTCTCTTACCTCCAGGGTCTGGGATTCCTGCAGCCCAGCCTTAGCAGTGAAGACTGAATTAAAGAAGGCATTCAGTAGCTCCACCTTCTCTGTATCCTCTGTCAACAGGGCACCCACTTCATTCAGCAGTGGGCCCACATTTTCTTTAGTCTTCCTTTTGCTACCAGTGTACTTGAAGGAGCCCTTCCTGCTGTCCTCGACATTCCCTGCCAGATTTATTTCCAAGTGGTCCTTAGCCTTCATTGTTGCATCTCTGCGTGCTCTGACAACATTCCTATATTCCTTCCACGTGGCCAGTCCCTTTTTCCACATTCTGTAAATTTCCTTCTTCCATTTGAGTTTTTTCCATAAGCTCCTTGCTCATCAATGCATGATTTCTGCCTCCTTTGCTTGATTTCTTACTCATAGGGATGCACTGATTTTGAGCTTGGAGGAAGTAGTCCTTGAATATTAGCTAACTCTCTTGGACTCCCCCTGCCTTCTAGAGTGCTAATCCATGGGATTCCTCCAAGTAGGTCTTTGAAGAGGCCAAAGTTATCTCTCCTGAAGTACAGGGTTGTAATCCTACTTATGTTCTTTTTGCCATGTTAGTCCCTTCACAGTGATACACAGTGATCTTAGTAAGCAGATCTGACTTCAGAGCTACCCTTGCAACAAGTTGGACTATGGACTTCACTAGATCCTTTCTCACCTGACTATCCTATGGTCATATGACTCTATATCCAAAATACAGGTCAGAGTCATAATGATAACAGCAAAGAAAACAAGGAAATCTTGCTAAAAATGAGAAGGTGTATTAAGATTAAACTGTCTCTTAAAGTATAACCTATTTGTTTAAGAACCTCTCTGTAAGATTTTCTAATGCTTTCTTGCAGCTATATAGCTAGAATTATTGTCAGGGAAAGAGTGAAATAAACATATATATATCAACTTGGTGAAACAAAAAATATATCGTTGTGCAAATGCAGTGACAAAAGATTAAGTTAAGAGTATGACTACCAACCTTCAGACATTTTTCGGCCTTGCCATGGCCCTTGCTTAACCGTTTTCCTTTAAAAAAACTCACAAATTCAACTGTTTCATTTTTTTTTTATTTTTTTCCCGGGTTACTAGTACTCTTTGTCTGTGTAATGATAATTCTGATCTCTCATAGCTTCCTGGAAAGGAGACTGACTAGTGGTTTTTGTTTGTTTGTTTGTGTTGGCTTTTTATTTATTTTTAATTAAAGCAAATTAAATTACGTGCATCAAGTTTGAAATGATGTATTAATCGTATTCTAACCACAACTGACATGCTGTAGCTAAGGAAACACAGAATTATCCTGTTCAGTGTTTTGTAAATGGTACTGTGAATCTGCAGAGAATCATTGTTTAAAATTTGCTTATATGTTCCACATTTACAAAATTACTGAGAAAATTTAGTGTAACAAAATTGTGCCATTTTCTCTTTTCCATTATCACATTAATGTACATAATCTATTCATCACAGGTTTTTCTTTCAATATCATCATATTTAGAGCCAGCATTCGACTTCTGTATATAATTCATTTTTTCTAATGGCTCTGTAAAAAGAGACACTCTTTGTTTTCCCCTCAGCTAGAGGTATGTATAAAAGATGACAGTGAATACTCCCTTCTATCTAACACACTGTCTTTTGTGAGGAACAAGCCATTAGAATTCCCACTTTCAATCTGTCACATATATATTTTGAAATGCTAAGAAATGATGGAATGTCTAACTAGAATTTACTTGTTTATTTTTAATGAGACAGGCCAAGTGCGAATGTTTGCAATACTGTGTTTCTGATGGTTGCAAGTGCCAAACATCTCCTTGAAAACAGTTGATTAATTTTTTTTAGACTCAAAGACATTTTTTGTTTTACTTAGCATTACATATTTTGTTTCAAGATGAAACTCAGGCATGCTAACATCACTAACTACTGCATGATAGTTTTGATTGTACTGAGATAATTTCTCTTATTACGGTGTGACAATTCTGAACCTTTTTTTGTTCATGTCTATTCCTACTTAAACATTACACCTCCAGATGGGAAGACAGCCTTCTGTTTGTTACCATCTTTATGGTCAAATGCGGCTGAACTGAAAAAACTGTGCAGGAATCTTCTCATTTCTTAATTTTGTAAACACTGAGATATGCAAAAAATGTGTTTAGTCTTAAAGAGGAAATAATGAACATGTGTTTTTTGGTTTTCTTTTGGTTTTGTGTTTTTTTTTTCTGTTATGGTAGTTGGTCTTTTAAAGTACTAGTTTAGATAAGAATTGCTAAAAAGCCCTCTCTTCTGAATTGCCTGGGACAGTAAAGCATGGTTGTTTTTTATCTTTTGTAAACTGACAACTCATGATAGCTGCAAACACAGGAATTTCTCCATGCGACTATTTTCTCTCAGTTTTGCTTAATCTTGTATATTCTGGAGTGGTACAGGGAGCTCCCTCTTTCTTCCTTGCACTCCTGCAACTGAAATCTTTGTCCTCAAATAGGCTGCGTTATTTTATTGATCCTAACTGGGAAGTGCACTTTGCGTGAATTGTGGTACTCAAATGAAAAAAGTTAGAGTGCAGGTGGATTAGTTTGTTACAGAAATAAAGTATGATGACCATAGCAAGTTCACAGGACATTGCTGAGGACTACAAAGGCACAGTTTTCTTCAATTCTGAAGAAAGACTGTGACATAGAGATGTATCCAGATTGACCCAGTCAAGTAAACCTTAGCTCATTGCTGTAGGAATAAGTGAGATTCTAGCTCTAATCGTGGCCATGGATATTCAATATTTATCATTGGATTCTTCTGTGACATGTGGGATATACTTTCTGTCAGACAACATAATCCTGGTTTATCAGCATGGACAGCCAGGTAAATGAGACGGTTTGGTCTTCTCCCTATGCTATGGTGCTTTTGAAGAGACAACAGGGGAGTGAAGGCATCTAACCAGACATAGTAACGTATTGTTGTATTTTCTCCTCTACATCTTTTTGAGTGATGTGTTGATTTTCTGTGCTGCTAGCACTCTTAGTTATGGAGTCACCTAGATTACCAGAGGAGGAATAGTAGATAATGCTGTAAATGTTTCCCCAAGATTATTTCAGTCACCTCTTTTAGCATACACTGTGGCCACAATGATGTGGACAGAAACGAAACTTGCCTTTAACTCCACTAATAATACAACAGCTGTGAGTATTTAATGTATATACTTATATGTTTTGTTGGGAAAAAAGGACTTTTTAAAGACTGAAACATTCCAATTCAGTTTCTGCAGTACGACAGAAATGGGATACTGAGATCCATCTTCATTTTAGCTACTTTTCATTGCCAATGTACCTTCTGTTTTGTTGAATTCATCTTTATTATAAAATAAGGTGCAAAAGTTTCCATAAGCACCTTCAGAAGTACGCTATCCATTCACCTTAACATCAATTCTTGCTACATCTCTCATCTCACAATTAAAATATTTTGAGAATTGCAGTCTAGAAGTTTTAAATGAAGAGTCATAAAAACACATAGCTTATTCCCTGGTAGAAAAAGTTCCACAGTCACATAAAATATCTGCTTTCTTTCCACAGACAAAATCAGAATTTTCTCTTTAAAAAAGATCAGCTGAAGGAACTATTTTGTCATGCTTGGGATTTACATTTTCTGGATACAAAGGAAAAAAGTTTCACAAAGTATGTTAAGACAAAAATCACAAAAAGAAAGATGAGATGGTTCAATAACATGGCATAAATCCACTCTAGTGGTGAAAGTCGCCTCTGTGGAATTTTTAAAACAGAAGATAGAGCAGTAGAGAGAGAGTGAGAAAGGGAGTATGAGGAAGAGTGAAGAGAAGGAAAGAGAAAGAGAAAAGAAAAACTCTCCCCGTTGGCCACCTTGGAACAGAAGTGATGGGGTTCCCAGATGAGCGTCCTCCCCTGAGCATCTTCTCCACTGTAGCAGATCATCCTCCAAAACATTTTTTCCCATAGCAACTATAACATTTTCATCAGGACCTAGTCAAATGCTCTATGGTTGTTTCTTTCTATGATGTGCTAGTACTAGTTGGAGCATGTTGTTGTGGCTTAACCCCAGTGGCAACTAAGCCCCATACGGCTGCTGACTCACTCCTCTCCCCAGGTGGGATGGTGGAAAAAATTGGAAGC
>KZ506485.1:40214-57554 GCA_002844005.1 Limosa lapponica baueri
TTTGTTCATTTGTTTTTGTTAAAGTATTTTTGTTAGAAAATGTCAAGTCAACAAGACTGGACCTTTTCATGGGCTGCTACCTGGCAAAATAAATAATTACATTCAGATACTAGCATTTACCCAAGAAATTAGTGACTCCTTCACGCAGCTAAATTCATCGGTATCTGTTTACAGTGCAAATTATGTAGAAGAGCTTTTGGGGGAAGGAATATCTTGTATTCTCATAATTTATATTTATGCAAAGTTATCTGACCTGGTTACAAATATTATTTTTGTACCTATTCCAAAAGTGTATTCTTCTTACTAAATATGACAGCCCTTTCTTTAGCAATATGAACTAGAAGTCCTAAATCCCCAGAGATGAATTATAACCAGGTACTAAATCTGTGAAATCATTCATCAGCTCCCTCAATTCATTCACTGTGGGTGATTGTCTATACAAAGACCTCCCACAAAGCATATAAAAACAATGTTATATATTCAGTGGGGGGGAGGGGGGGAGGTGTTGTGTGGGTTATAATCTTACTGTGTAAAAAGACAAGTTATTTGGGCCTGTTCTAAGAATGGGCTGTTCTTACACTGGGAATAGCGAAATATATAAAGCTCACGTTCTGACAGAGGAAGAATTTTAACCTCCTGTAATACTCTATCCAACACAGCAATGATATATAGAATCTGAATTACCTGATTAAGAAATATATGATATGAAGAAGATAATTCTTACATTTACAGTCTTTACATCTGTATTGAAGACATATGATAATTAGCCTGTAATCTTTTTTTTTAATCTTTTTTTAGTTCCATTCTCCCTTTCTTGTAGTGCAGCAACAGAAGATATGAGAGCTTTCACCAAAAGCATATAATTTGTGTGTCCAGAAAAGGACTCAAAATGCTGTATTGCAGTGCATTTCAAGACTTAAATTACTTATTTCTTTTTAAATTATATGATTTATAAATAGGGTGAAAGTTCCAGAAAATGCAGTGTCAGCTGCAGTTCTGCTGACAAATGATCAATGTGAAGCCATGTAACAGAGTAAAAGAAGTTATTTGAAGGTGATAATACAAACACCAAATAAATCATGTTATAAATGACAGAAAGACTTTTAGGTTAAAGTACATTCAGAAAATTGCACTGAAAGATTTGTCTTTCTTGATTTTAAGCACCTGAAAATTTAAAGACTATACATAAAAAGCAAGAATACAAACCAATATTTGGAGCACCATTCAGATGGGACACTTTAGAAAATTTCGGAGACAAAACGTTGGCAGAACACAAGTTTCAGTTTCGTCCCTATCAGTATGTCCGATATTCATAGCAGGCTTAGACCATCAGTCCTCAAGAAAATAAACTATATTTTAAAAAAATTATGTATTGTTTCAAAAATTAACTGCCTTTGAATATTCTGACACACTGAGATTTATATAACACTAATATCCAGATTATTTCTTCCAGAGTAAGGAATATTACTGGTTTAGAAAATATAGTTAGTCCTTCATGTAATTGTTGCTGCTTATCTCATGATCTCCAAATTCAACCCATTCCTTGATATAGGAATCTTCTGATATTCCAGGTGGACCAGGGCAGCTTATGGACCGTACACATGCCCTTGGGTTTGAATGAAGACCCACTCCCTTATTAGATGACAATAAATTAAGGTTTTCTTATCCAAGGGAAATTACCATCTGTTGAACTTAAAAAAAGCATTCAGCTGTGGAAAAACACTTCAGACTGATCACTTCAAGTATGTTTTTTCTTGGGATAAGGCAAAAAATGACAAGGACATTTATTTGCTTTTTTAAATAGCAGTCCAAGAGAATTCAGTCTTCGTGAACATAAGGTATGATGATCTGTTTTATGTCAGTTAAGTTTCAGAATGTGTATAGGTGTTGATATTTGATCTGATAATAAGCTGATAAAAAGGAATTACAAAAAAAAAAAATTCTTCAGTTGAAAAGGTTTCAAAATCAAAGCATGAGAATGGGAACAATAGGAATGATGCATTACTATCTCTGTGTAATAGTTTTTGTATCCATACAGGTGGCTAATCCTGACCTGTGGTGTCATCGACAAGGTAGAAACAAAAGGAATTTCAAGATTTTACAAACAATAGAAAGACTTTAATCATAGAATCATAGGATCATAGAATATTTTGGGTTAGAAGTAACCTTAAAGATCATGTAGTTTCACCCCTCTGCAATGGGCAGGGGTTCCTCCCACTAGACCAAGTTGCTAGAAGCCTTCAACACTCCCGGCGATGGGGCATCTGTAACTTCTCTGGGCAATCTGTTCCAGGGTCTCACAGCCTGCACTGTAAATAATTTCTTCCTAATATCTAGTCTAAATCTCCCCCCTTTCAGTTTAAAACTGCTACCCCTTGTGCTACCTCTACACTCCCTGATAAAGACTCCCTTCCCATCTGAAGATCACCCACTCTAACTGTGGCATCACTAGCAAGACAGCAACATAAAAATAGCAAAACACTACAGAAAATATAAGGGCCTTTCCAGTTAACAGTTGCTAGTAACTGGTTAACTGATGACTGAGGGAGAAATCATCAGAGGAATGATACTTCATATAGCAAATAAGGACATAAAGTCAACAGAACAAGGGCAAATAGGGAAGGGATAAACAGGGACGTTCTATTTCTTTGGGAGGAGGTGTGGGGTAGTTAAGTTGAAGAACATGGGAGGTTAAAAAGGAGGAAAAAGATAATATCAAGTGAAGCAAATCATATGATCAGGACTGCTTGGGGCCCCTCTCAAGTAGTCTTGCACATGACCACTGCTATTTGGAGCAGAACATTAAATCTGTTGTTGATCCAACAATATGTAGATCTTATTTTTTCTTTACAGTCAGGGGGACTGGAAGGCTAGAATTAGTGAGGAAGCACCCAGAGGGACAGATTGGACATCCTAACATTCCAACTGTCTATAGACTGTCTGTGGCTCTAGAGGACAATTATCTAAGTCAACATGCCAATGACCATAGTGGCTTCATGGTAGTTAAGAAAAAATAACTGTTACCATTTTAAGTTATGCAGGAAAGAAAAATTCAGATCCCCAAAATTAATCCTTTTCACTACCTTGTCATCTACAGAGGCAAAGTCACTGTCCAAATATCTAGTCTGTAGTCACCCAAATACCAGCATTTTTCATGGATGCCTCTGAATACGAGCTAGTAGTTTTAATATGTGCTTCTCCCTCTGAATTTAAAAAATGATAACGTGTCTGATAACATGACGAAGTTCTTGTCTTACAGACAGCTCAATCAGTATAGAAAAACATGATCCCACACCTCAGAACACAATCAGGTCCTTATTTAAATAACGTAAAACAAAAGCCATTCTGCTTAAACACAGGGAAGGATACAAAACAAAATGAAAATATAGCTGGAGGGATGCTGCTTTTAATCAGCTAAGGAAGGTTGGCTGTTAGACCAAGAGGAGATAAACATAGGAGGAAATTATGACAGCTGACAAATTAATCCAATTCAAAAGCTGTTCTCTAAACTATTTTTTTTCTTCTCCCTTGGTTTTTAATGCACCAGGGAAAAAAAAACAAAACACCAACCCACAAAACCCCCCCCAAACCCCATGAACTAAACCATATTAAATGAACGTGAGGAAGACGGGTGCTCAGACTCCAGATCACATTTAACTCTAACCATAACCATCATAACAGAAGTAACAAGTCTCAATTATCAAAATGGTTTTCTCTTTTGAGAACACTCTTCTCTCTCTTTTTTTTTGGTAAATATATATGATTCTTTTCATAGAAACTGAATATGAAATATTCACATCACCTATACTGAAAACAAGGTTTTCTCATTCCAGTGAAGGTTACTCTGCCTTAACAGAGCAAAATTTTCTATAACACAGAATGGTTACAACTTAAGATTTCTCCTAAGCATTCTTGCTGTGTCTTACCCGTCTGTTATACTGTGGTTCTGTGGTAGATTGGAAAATTGCAATTTGCTTGCTTGACTTTTTCATTTTAAAATAATCTACCCTCCATCACTGCACTCGAGCACAAATGAGAACAGTGCTGCCAGAGAAGACATCCTAGCTATGACTGCATGATTAATTTTTTCACTGAAACAACTGAGAATAGGGAGAAAATGAAAACAGTTTAAATGAAGTGTCTCAAATAAACATTTAATTTAGAAGATGACAGAAAGAAGTGTATACAAAGTCTCAAAACTAACACTGGGAAAATTCACGTCAGGGACTTGAGAAACCCATTTATAGAACAAATATAAATCCTGAAATCCTGCAAATGACTAACAACCTACATCTAGGGTGTCATGCAATTGGGTCATAATTACAGTAATTAATATATTTATTCTTTTTTCCCAACTGGAGACCCCTTGAACTATCATTGTTGGATGGTATTGGAGTCCGCTTTTAATACAAGAATATGAGGGAATACAAAAGAAAAAAATGGTATTTGAACAGCTTATTTCTACAGTTCCACACAGTTTACATTATACAGAGCACTTACCTGTTTTATTATTAGCATCACCGAGCTCTAGTTTTTGATCAGGACTCCATTGGTATAGGTTGTATATTAGTTGGCAGAAACAAAGCTGTGTGCCAAAGGTTAAAAAACATGGAGTTTATGACAAAAAATAATTTATTTTATTAGAAAAGATTATGTATATGTTTCCTGAGACATTCAAAAAAAATCAAAGGGTAAATGTTGGAGGGTCTACACCTTTCATGGTCTGTAGTCCTCATTTCATGAGATGATAAATCTGGCTTTAAGAGTGCTAGTGTTGAACTTGTCACACTGCAGTCTAATGACACAAAACACTGACATGCTGTAGTGCTACATCTAATGTACAGTACTAACTTTATCAACTCCTGACAAGAGTTGTTATATACAAAGAGGTTTTATTAGAAACCTGTTACCTTTAAACAAATATAAAGCAAAAATTTGCTAATGACTGACCATGAAGTCAGTCTATTTTCTTCTCTCATATTTTATTACTACTGCTTTTCAGTTTTTACATACCACATCTCTTCATTAATTCCCCTTCTGTCATTATCTTTATAATCTTCAATTTTTTTTCTCACTTCTGATATCTTCATCATTGTGAATTTCTTATTATTATGGGATTTCAAAAATAGCATTTCTTAAACTCTTTTGCTACAACTTCAGTCTTTGTCTAATCTCTTCTATTTTTAATGCAATGATAAAAATGCGTGGCACAAGGCTACTTCATTTTCCTTGTGGGGGTTAAAACAGGATCTTGTGCCAGCATCCATTTTGATTATAAAGACTAAATGGTCTGATACATAGTGGACTTGCAGTTGTAATATCTTTCCTCCTACAAGATCAGTGTTCCTTTCTCTGGTATTCTTCACTGGTAATGACAAATATTCTTTGACTGCTTCTAGGACAAGCATTCTCCTTTGCTCAGCAGCACACATCTCCTACTCCAAATGACATTCAGGCAATTCTTCACTGAATTTGTAGATGCCCATCTTTGTTTTGACTCTTGACAACTGTTTCAGTGGACAGCTGTTCCTTTGGCATTGTTTTATGTATCAAGAACACATATGGAGGCAATTTTATACCATTTGTTGACACTGCCAACATAGGCTCATAAAACGGTTAGACTTGGAAGGAACCTTAAAGATGGTCTAGTTGCAACCTCCTGGCCATAGGCAGGGACATGTCCCACTAGACCAGGTTGCTCAAAGCCCCGTCCAACCTGGCCTTGAACACGTCCAGGAATGGGGCCTCTGCAACTTCTCTGGGCAAGCTGTTCCAGTGTCTCATCGGACCCAAAATAAATATTTTCTTCCTGATATCTAATCTAGATCTACCCTCTTTCGGTTTAAAACTGTTACCCATCATCCTATCACCACACTCCCTCATAAAGAGTCCCTCCCCATCTTTCCTGTAGGCCCCATTTAAATATGGAAGGCTGCTACAAGATCTCCTCAGAGCCTTCTCTTTTCCAGGCTGAACAACCCAAACTCTCTCAGCCTGTCCTCATAGGAGAGGTGCTCCAGCCCTCTGATCATCTTCCTGGCCCTCCTCTAGATCCTCTCCAACAGGATCATGTTTTTCCTATGTTGGGGGCTGCAGAGCTGGACACAGTAGTCCAGGTGGGGTCTAATAAGAGAGGAGCAGATGGGGAGAATCACCTCCCTCAGCCTTCTGGCTGCTTTTCTTTTGATGCAGACTAAGATGTGGTTGGCTTCCTGGGTTGAAAGCGCACATTGCTGGCTCGTGTTGAGCTTCTTGTCCACCAACACCCCCAAGTCCTACTCCTCGGGGCTGGTCTCAATTCATTCTCCACCCAGTCTTTATTTGTGCTTGGGATTGCCGCAACCCAGGTGCAGAACCTTGCACTTGTCCTGGTTGAACTTCATAAGGTTTGCACGGGCCCATCTCTCAAGCCTGCCCAGGTTCCTTTGGATGGAATCCCCTCGGTTTGGTGCGTCAACCCCATCACACAGCTTTGCGTCATCAGCAAAGTTGCTGAGGATGAACTCAATCCCACTGTCTATGTCCATGTAACTGACAAAGATGCCACTGGTACCAGTTTTGATCCCTTAGGAATGCCACTCATCATTGGTCACCGCTTGTACCTTGAGCCATTGACCACAGCTGTTTGAGTGTGGTCATCCAGCTAATTTCTTATGCACTGACTGTTCCATCTGTCAAATCCATGTCTCTCCAATTTAAAGATAAGGATACCATGAGGGACAGTGTCAGATGCTTTGCACAAGTTCAGGAAGATGACGTCAGTTGCTCTTCCCTTATCCACTAACAATGTAATCCCACTGTAGAAGGCCACCAAATTTGTCAAGCATGATTTGCCCTTGGTGTAGCCATGTTGGTTGTCACTAATCATCCTGAGGTACATTTATGGAGGTATCTGTTATAAATTGAACTGGAAAAAGGCAAATATATCAAAGTTGCCTTGTCAAGGAAAATCACTGTTCCTTACAGTCTACACATATTAGTATCATAACCTACCATCATACTTCTGAATGCATGTTCCAACACGGGCAGCAAAGGGACGTGCGAGTTATCCAGATTCTGACTAAAACTAGAATCAGGAGGACATTCTGCTCATACAGCAAGGAAGTTTAGCAGCTCTTTAGTCTGTCATGAATATAATTCCAGAGTACTACAGGGTTTTGATGGCAGAGACTTTCAGATTTTTAAAGTGCAAGTTCATCTCTTCCATGACAGGGACTTCAGGAAGAATAGATTCTTGTGAGAGAAAGAAACTGGAACCTCTTCTATTTCCCCATTTTGAAAAAATCCGAAAATAAGTGAAGCAAACGGCGTTCCATAAACAAATGAGATTCTGCATTTGAAAATGTGGAAATGCAACATGTTAGTTAGATCATCCTTCTGTCCTGACTGATATCATCTGTCTCGATGTAAGTCTCTCTTGGGCCTCTACCAGACATTCTAAGACCATGGCTTTGTATGCATCTGCACGCAAGGAATCCCCACTTCAGTAAACCCTTCTAACTTGTCATCATTTCTGGTCTGTATCATATGCCTTAGTTTGATTTTTTCAGGACTCAAGAATATAGTTCACCCAGATATATCCACTCTGAGGCCATCACTGAATCTCATACCATGCACAAGTTCCTCTGAGGTTAGGAATCATAGAATCATAGAATTGTCTAGGTTGAAAGGGACCTTTAAGATCATCTAGTCCAACCATCAACCTAACTGACAAAAACAAAAAAACCACATCACTAAACCATGTCACTAAACACTATATCAACCCGTCTTTTGAATACCTCCAGGGATGGTGCCTCAACCACTTCTATGGGCAGCCCGTTCCAATGCTTAATAACCCTTTCAGTGTAAAAATTTTTCCTAGTGTCCAGTCTGAATCTCCCCTGGTGCAACTTGAGGCCATTTCCTCTTGTCCTATCGCCTATGACTTGGGAGAAGAGACGAACCCCCACCTCTCCACAACCTCCTTTCAGGTAGTTGTAGAGAGCGACAAGGTCTCCCCTCAGCTTCCTCTTCTCTAGACTAAACAATCCCAGCTCCCTCAGCCTCTCCTCATAAGACTTACTCTCCAGACCCCTCACCAGCTTCGTTGCCCTTCTCTGAACCTGCTCCAGCACCTCAATGTCTTTCTTGTGGTAAGGGGCCCAAAACTGGACACAGTACTCGAGGTGAGGCCTCACCAGTGCTGAGTACAGGGGGATGATCACCTCCTGAGTCCTATTCACCACAACTGTTCCTGATACAGGCCAAGATGCTGTTGGCCTTCTTGGTCACCTGGGCACACTGCTGGCTCATGTTCAGCTGACAGTCGATCAACACCCCCAGGTCATTTTCTGCCAAGCAGCTTTCCAGCCACTCTTCCCCAAGCCTGTAGCGCTGCATGGGGTTATTGTGACCCAAGTGCAGGACCCAAATTTGGAAGGGAATACTCCCTTCCAAAATATATCATCACAGGGACTTTGGTTAATACTATACTATGTACATATTCTCATTTGACCCCTCTCCAACAACATTAAAAAAAAACTCAGAAACTGAAAACAGACATGGGCCTAGAAGAAATTCTTGAATGAGAATCCGAAATTAATTTGGTGAATTTCAACTAAATGGAACATGCATTCAAAGTAGCTGATTAGCATTTCTTGCAGACCCAGAGATGACCCTGTAAAGCTTGGATTTTCTTGTAAAAATTCAGCTGCTCCTTAAGCACTTCATTCATTGGTCTCTCTTGGATTTAAATGAAGAAATTATTTAACTGATTTGGAGTGACACTGACTAGTATATTGACTGCTTGCAATGGGTCAAAAGTATCACCATTTTTCCTGGATCCACCTCCTTTTGCTCAAGGTTAGAGCCACAGGACCGCAAAACTGTAGCCACAATCAGAAAGCACACTTCATCACTGAACTGAAAAAATCTTCAGCCACAATTGATTGCCAGTACCTTATGTCTAGGGCAGTAGATGTGACCTGTATCCCTGTTTCTTTTCTTCACTTAAAGAACAACCTATACTACTAATTCGGTATACAATAGAACCTCTGATTGCCAACATCATCTCACTTAGTCAAGGATAACCAGAGATGGGGTCTTCAGTTTTATGAAAATAAAAGTTATTTCTCTATACAGTAACAAAAGATGAGAGAGAAAGATAATCACATCTTCTTTCTTATGAAGTCTCAACTCCTGTAGTCAAAGTTAGGCAGCCAAGGACAAGGACAGCTCAGAGGATGTCAAGAGGAAAACAGCATGAACAAGTAGGCTGCTGTAATAAAAGAGAATAAAACAAAGTGATTATGTGTTTTCCCACAGAGAAGAGAGCATTCCTTAGCAACCATGGATTGTCAGATAGCAACAGCATGGGTGGACTGTAAGATCCACTGGAAAATTATAAACCAGGTGGAAAACTCACTGTACTGTTTGGGCTCAAAGGACAGTGGTCAATGTTTTGAAGTGTAGCTGATGGTCAGTCACTTACAGTGCACCCAAGGCAAATGGAATAAACCCATGCAATAGTACAGGCTAGGTTTCAGCTGCACAGAACAGTGTTTTGTGGAAAATAATATAGAGATCCTCATGGACCAGTAGAACATGAGTATGCATGTGCCCATGTCAACTGCATACTGGGCTGTATTAGCAAGAACACAGAAAGCAGATTGAGGGAAGTGATTACTCCATTCTATGTAGCACTTGTGAGATCCCATCTCAAGTATTGTGTCCAGTTTGGGGCTAGTGAATACAAGAAAGATAACAGCAAACTGGAGCAAGTTCAATGGAAAGCAACTGAGATCATTAGGGAACTACAGCTCATCGTCTGTAACAAGAAGCTAATGGGAGGTACATAGCAAAAGAACAAAAGCCAACAAACACAAGTTCCAGTAAGGAACTTCTTAGTTAGATATTTCTTTTTCTATTATTATTATTTTTATTTTTTTTTTTTTTTATTTTTTACTAGGAAAAGTAGCCAAATATTGGGAAAAGTTGCACAAAGAGGCTGTGGGATCTCCATTCAAATCCGGATTGGCAAGACAGTGAGCAACTTGATCTAATTTTGAAACTAGAACTAACTTCCAAGTTGTCCCCGGGGAGTTAGACACCTCCAAATATCCCTTTCAATGTGCATTATTTTTCTGCTTCTATTCTAACAACCGAAGCATCAATCAAAGCCATACACACCTGCAAGTTGAAAAGGCAGTCACTCATAGAAGTCATTCTTGTTAGCTAGAAGTAAACTTCAAATCTGTCATCCCCATAGCATCTCTGGTATGTTCAATATTCCTCAATTCCCTTGGAATTCCTGACCTCTGCAACCTACATTCTGCATATGCTGCAGCCTATGGAGAACACCCACTGGTGCAATGGCAGGTTGTGGGTGACTGTACAGACAGAGCAGAACACACAATAGAAACTAATACAGTTAGAAGGTTCCTACAAGTAAAAGACCCATGTGATCACCTAGCCTCCTTTTCAAAATTTCTCAGAGCTTTAAATAGAGAGGGGTTTTGGCTGTTTGGTTTTTTGTTTGTTTATTTGTTTGTTTTATTTCAAGATGCACTTTATAGTAAAACTTCGTGCCTTTCTTTTTTTTCAGCAGAAATATTCCCAAAGTTCTCAAAACAGGAGTAGTCAAAATCTGTGCAACTATGTAAAAATACAGGTCAAGGTTACCTGGTCTGGTAGAGGTTTGGTTATAGAATTAAACTTTCAGAAACATAAGAGATTTCCATAGATTTAGAGAAGCTAACATGGCAAAATAGCACAAGCCAGAGAGAGATGCAAAATTAATTATTGCTTACACATGACATAAGCATAGTTTCACATTACTACTTGAAAATATAGAAAATTTTGCCTAAAACAGTAATTCAAAGAATTCATCAGGATTAGACCTTTCTTGTTCTCATTAATAAGACTAGTTCTGTTTGTACTTCATGGTTCCTTCTTTCTGCTGAGTTCTCTCTACTCTTACAGTTAAGTATATGTTGCAACAGAAAAAAAAAAAAGAAATAAAAACAATCAAGAGATCAGGCTCGGTTTTAGGTGAAAGGTGTCATCAACCAGGACTGCAGCAGGTAGGAAGTATTGCTAGATATCACGAGTGGTTAAGAGATGTTCCCATTAATTTTGCTGGATTACCATAGATGAGGGCTGTAGAATATCTGCGGTATTAAAATAAGTTACTTGCAGCATGATAGGCTTTGCTAGTGATGATAGGGGCAGCGGAGGGCAACAGCTAAGTATACACATACTTTCAATACTGTCAACAAACTTAGTTCTATGTGTGAAGTATACCAGCTGACTTTATATATTCATTATCAGATCTTAAGTAACACAGATTGATGACGGTGGTGGGAACCAAGGACTGCCAGATCTTGATGTAACATGAAATTGTAAGATTTTCTTTCCCAGATTCATCATAGATTTGAACTTTTTACATTCAACCTGTAACAGGTTGTAACAGCTGCAAACAGATGTAAGAAAGACTTTACATTGAGTTCCTTAACTCACTATTATTGTATTTGAAGTTAAAGCTCAAAAAAGATTTCAGAAGACTTCAAGGAGAAAAAAAAATTAAAAAAAAAACATCAAGAACAAAGAAAGAAAAAAAGCGAATAAAAGAAAAAAAAACACAAAGGAAAGTCTTCCCTAAAAAACCACTTTCCAATAGTTAAGCTCTAATGACAGCTCTATAATTTAGAAAGTCTTTAGGAATGCATCAGAATTCATAAAAACAGGGTTTCCATTTGCCTCATTGTTTTCCTAATGTAAACATTTACCCCTCCACTTGAGTTGCTGAAAGCAGATTAAAAAGATTAATTATTTCTCTCTCCTATTTTTTTTTCCTCTGGTAACTTTTGATCCATGAAAAAGACGTTCACCCTCTATCAGATGATCAAGCAGGCTTCTCTCAGGTGATTATGCTCCCAATTAAGAGTAATCTGAAAATAATTTTTCCTTCAAAGCATAGCCTAGCAGACAAAATTTTTTTCTATTACAAGACCACAGTCTGTGATAACTGTTTCATGGTCAAGTGACTACTGCCTGCCCATTTGTAGCTGCATCTCTATAGCTGCTGCCTGTGGCAACAGCCTGACAGACCAAGGACCTCCCTGCTGGACCAAAAATAACCCTTTGATTCATGGGCCAGGGTGGGGGCTACCATGAATGCAACTGGCAGGAGAGAGAAATGCACAAATAGCCCCAAGACTTAAGAGGAAACAGGCTTAACCTCCTAGCAACGAATTGAGTAACCTTGACAACTCACTGTAGCCCCTGTCTATTATTCGTTAGGTTACAATGCCAAATATTCAGCACTAGACTGCTTTATTTTTGAAAATAAAGAAATGTTGGTGTAATTATGTAAGACTACAAAAAGCATTATAAGCAATCTGCCCCTGTTAACTGCATCCTTGCAAGGGCATCCTACTTCTTGGCATAATTTCAGCCAAGACATTACTTTTCTGGGTCGCAGTAGCCACTGTCTTGTTTTCTTTGTACGCTCTTTCTTAGTCTCTGAGATTTGACCGATCTCTTCACTGTTTGTCACAGATGTCTCTCTGTTGCTGCATGCCCTGCAAGCTCTAGTTCTTTGCTGTAACTCTTCTTCCTTTCCTTCATTCATCTTCTCAGTGAAGACTCTGGAACGGTAGTCAACCTGGCTCTGTCACTGTCATCGTAAAGGAACAAAATATTCAAACAAATCAGACAGTGTCAATTAGACACACTTTTTGAGATCAGTATACCTCTGCTTATTTGTACATCTGAGATCAGGATCCATTCTAGTGATACAGCTGCATTTGTTCATCTCTGAGGAGGCTTTTTCTAGAAATGACGTAGTGTAATGCTCTCTTTCTACACTCTGATTGTCAAAAATGCCTTCCTTGAAACTGAACACCATGGTTAACCCTAACACAATTTCTAGCAGTGCTTGGAGGGAATGGGAAAAGTTCATGTACAAGAAAGAATAGAAAAAGCAGTAACTGATGTGATGTGTTTATAGTGTATCTACAGTCTCAATGCATCAGTAAGAATAGACATAAGAGGTGCATTTGGCAAGCTTTTAAATATTTTCTTCAATAGCTTCTTTTGTACAATACACTGTTTTATCTGCTGCTTCAGACTTCCTGAAAAACATTTAAAAAAAGGAAGGCAAAAATAAAAAAAAAAAACGCCTAACATTGGTTCCCCATCCAGAACTAGCCCAGAGGAGTAAATTTTTAACTTACTGACTTTCTTCCCACGTGCTTTGCCATTCTTCATTAATCAACACATTGACGCTACATCTATATTTACCTGCTTGGGTGTATTAGACCCTCAGCCTTACTGGGCACCTTTTGAAGGCAATTCCAGTTTTTGACCATGTCCAGCTTTCTTTCCATAAAAATTAAGACTTGAAAGGTATAAGTGAGTTCAGGTTTTTCTGTCACATATATAGATGAGATGTGGGTGGTGTGTGAATCCAAGCCCTGGACTGGAATTTAGAAGTCTCCAGCATATTGCCAGTATTTGCATAAAGAGACTGAATCAAAATCACATGCATAATTACAATTTTGATCAGTATCTTATTATGAAAGAGAGAAGTAATGTTGATACTAGATGTTGTAATCTAGGTCATGTAATAAGCAGGCATTCTTAACCATAACATGCAAACACGCAGCATTCTTAGCCATAACATGCAAAGAAAATTCCCTATATAATAACAGTATTCTGTTGTTGCTATTTAACTGTTATAGGTCTTTCAGTTAATTCTACTAGCCCAGGCTACATATGTTTAATGATATTGTCAGGGTTTAACCCCAGCCAGCAACTTTAACCATGCAGCCGCTCATTCATTTCTGCCCCCAGTTAGGATGGGGGAGAGAACGGGAAAAGTAAAAGTGAGAAAACTCATGGGTTAAAATAAAGACAATTTATAAGTAAAGCAAAAGCCACACATGTATAAAGCAAAACAAGGAATTAATTTGCTGCTTGCCATTGGCAGGCAGGTGTTTAGCCACTCCAGGAAAGCAGGGATCCATCATATGTAATGGTTACGTGAGAAGACAAACACTGTAACTCTGAACGTCTTCCTCCCCCCAGCCCCGACTTCCTTCTTCTTACCCCAGCTTTACAGGCTGAGCATGACATCATATGGTATATATCCATTTAGGCAGTTGGGGTCAGCTCTCCTGGCTGTGCCCCCTCCCAGCTTCTTGGTTGCACCCCCAGCCTTCCTGCTAGTAGGCCAGTATGAGAAGCTGAAAAGTTCTTGACTGCCTAACAACAACTAAAATATTAGTGTGTTAGCAACATTATTCTCATGCTAAATCCAAAACATAGCACCATACCAACTGCTAGTAAGAAAATTGACTCCACCCCATCTGAAACTAGGACAGTTCTATAAAAAGTTATATTGCACAATGAGAACTTAGGGTAGTTAAAGCTTGTCCTTCACTTTTCACTTCTTGCAAATCAATTGCATGCATCAGCATAACACAAAAAACTTACAAAACAAAATTAAGGGCTGGGCTTCAGGCTTGGTTGGAAATACACATTATTAATCCTTATAATCTTATAATAAGTTGATTTCTTTAGCCCTTTAATGATTTTTGCAATATTCCACATACAGCCTCACCAGAATCATCTGCCTGTCTTATTATTTTTTCTCTGGAGGTATTATCCTACCTTCCTCACTGCTTAATCTCATTTTGTTGTTTCTACCCATATTTATGATCTCTCTAAACCCCTTTAGATTTTTCTCAATGAGCTTGGAAGAATCAACAAATTTAACAAGATGTGATTTTATTTCCTGTTCTGCCTGAGTAACAAGTTAACAAAAACTAAATCTAATAAAGGTGGTGTATAGAACCTCAGTGGACACACTTTCATACCTATTTTATGCAGTGCAATTTACCTTTTGTACATCTCAGACAATTTCAATATATATGTTAATAACTCAAGGAAAATAAATTTTGTAAGTCTGATTTTGTGAGGTATAGTATCAAAAATGTTACCAAATTACAAGTCTTTGTTTATTTCTCAACTGACCTGAGGAAATAGCTGATCTTTAACAAGTGTACCAAAAATAAATATCAATCTTATGTATCTTAGCTACTTAATTTGAAACATGGTCAGAAATTTTTTGTATGTTAGTGGAGTTACTGATAGGCTGGTTTTCATTGAAATTTTTATTAAAGTAGTTTCTCTTACTCTCCATAGACATGTGTATGTTAAGAAATGTATATAGATAAATATATCAAGACTGATATTCATTATTTTGTTTCCTGTTATAAGAAAATTGGCAAGATACTGTATTTACCATGAAGTACTCAAACAACAAAAGACATTTGGTAGTACCAGACTTCTATTAAGATTCCATGATTTAGTAAAGGATACTTTCTGAAGTTAAAATTTGTTAAATGCTTCCATGTCATCATTGGTATAATTAAAGCAAAAAAGAAGAGTAGAAGTAGGAAGTTATATGAACAGCCACAGCCAGACTTCTGTTCACATTTTTGTAAGAACTTGTTGGGAAAATAATTCTCATTTAATAGGTAGTATGCTGTATTGTTGATATTTACTTCCTAAGAAAAACACATCTTTTATTCTAAAGGAAGTTTTAAAAACTGCATTTAATTTCAGTTTTATTAAAAACTGTAAAAAAAAAACAGCCAAAGAAACAAAACCCTAAATCACATTAACATAGCTCAAGAGTCACAGTGAAGCATCTTAGCTCAGGACAACTTAGCTCAGGATACAATCTTTACTAAAAATGTGATTATAACTCTTAAACAAGTGTGGATACTTGTTCTTTTTATATGGTTTAAGACCTGAACAAGAAACAAACAAAATAAAACAAAACAAGAACCAAACAACCAAACAACTAAGAGGTAAGATTGGAAAGTATAGAAAGTATAACCTCAGACAAGCCAAAGTTTGTGGAAGCCATCATTGTCTCTGTTAGTTCGTATTAAATAAAATAAAAATATATACTTTTAAATAGACTTATGGAGGAAGCTTTTCCATTATCCGTCAACATATTCACTCCATTGTAGAAGTACACCAGGTTAGTCAGACACAATCTGCCCTTGGTGATGCTATGTTGGCTGTCTCTAATCACCTCTCTGTCTTCCATATGCTTCAAGAGCTTCCAGGAGGCTGTCTTGTCACAAGTTCCCAGGGTCCTCCTTTTTACCCTTTTTTAAAAATGGGCATGGTAATTCAGTTTTCTTCAGTCACCACAGACCTTGCCTGACTGCCCTGACATTTGAAATAAGATGGAGATTAACTTGGCAACTGTATCAGTTCTCAGGTCCCTGGAATGCATCTCATCAGGACCCATGGACTTGTGTATGCATCTCATGAACAAAACTCACATGATTTAGTTGCTCAGTATGATCATGGTGTTAATAAATATGTAATAATCATTGTTAACAATATTGATCAACTATGGAGTCCAAATCTTTCAGAAGAATTCTTCATACAAAGACTCTTCTCACACAGGTAATGAGTCAGGTACTCCCATCTAATATTAGCCTCATGCTGCCTTTACAGTTATTGAAGAATTTTGTAACAGAGACATCTACTTTCTAATGAGATGAATCATTACCAATAAGTGACTATTGTTCTTCAATGAATGTAAGAGGAGCATAATTTGCTAGTGCAGAAACTGGGATTCAGTTGTCCACAAATAAAGAGTTCCTCATTGCCATCAGAGATACTCTGTTATACCCTGCCATAACCTTATGGCTGGCAGATATAACACAGTGCTTGTGGTTGGCCTATGTCATTTTGTTGTGGCAGCTGGAAGACTAGAGAAAGACCCTAAGTTGTGCCAAATGACACCTATGTGTAAGCAACTGAATTGAGCTCTGCATGTCAACAATGGGTCAGGGTTCCAACTACCTCAGCACCAATCTCTGACACTCAAATGGCTGAAAGTCTTATGCATGTCTTTTTGGGTTTTTTTCCTGCCTACCCCACAAGGACGTTTCAAATACCACACAGCGTGTCAAGTGACAGAGACACCTATCTGTAGGCTGAATCAAATCCTTGGAATGAGACAGCTTGCGTCATTTGTGCAATACAGGTGCACACAGGGGTATACTTCCATTGTAGTGAGAGGTATTGACCTGGCAGAATGTGGATGTCTGCTCACAGTAAGATGAATACTTCTCTGAATTCCTGCAGGCGTTAACCAGAACTCCAAAGTGTATTTTGTATGGACCAGAAGATACCATGTTGCTTCGTTATCAGCAGGCCACAGGATTTATATTAACTTTTCTCAGACTTACGGACTTAATCAGGAATTGTCCTCAGTGGCTGCAGGTCTGTTTTAGTTGAAACTGCAAAATTTGATAGGGCTTATGAGAG
>KZ506485.1:74028-115924 GCA_002844005.1 Limosa lapponica baueri
AAGAAGTCACTTAGTGCAAAAAATTGTACTTGTATGATGAAATGTAGTTTGACACTTCAATGTTCCTCTGCTATTAATCACTCTCTTTAAGATTTTTCCAGAGATCATGTTCTACTGGGCAACAGGTTACGAAGATGAGCTGAACACTATTCACTGTTGTAAATCTGACATTTCTTGAAATTATTTTCTTTTTAAATTAAAAAGAAATTACATCTCATCTGTCAAACATTTACATCACCTTCTAAAGTTCATTCAGATGTAAAAGACCAAACTTAATACTGAAAGTATGATGAGGATGACAATGATAATGATGCTTATAGCAGCTGGATTTTTAAACAAACAGGTCTGGTACTCTTGCCTGTAGATGAATTAATATCACATGTGAAATGTCTCAAATGAATTAGTGCGTGTTCCTCTAAAAAGGTGTCAAAGTTGATAGCCCAGCTGAAGTGTCTCTGTACCAATGCTTATTACCCAATAACAAATAGGAAGAATTGGAAGCCACTGTGCAGCTAGAAGGCTACAATCTAGTCACTATTGCTGAAATGAGGTGGAATGAATCACACAACTGGAGCACTGCAACTGATGGCTGTAAACTGTTCAGAGGGAACAGGTGAGGAAGGAGGCATGGAGGGTTGCCCTCCATTTAAGAAACTGAATTGACTGCACAGAGCTGTCTTTGAAAAACAGTGATAAACAGGTTGAGAGCTTATGGGTGAAAATTAGGGCCCAAGCCAACAAAGGAAACCTCATGGTTGCTATTTACTACAGGCTGCCTGACTTAGGGGAGCCTGTAGATGAAGTGTTCTTACTTCAAGTACAGGACGCATCACACTCGCAGGCTCTGATCCTGCTGGAGCGCTTCAGTCACCCTGATATCTGCTGGAACAGCAGCACAGCAACCTGTAAGTGGTCCATGAGGCTCTTGGAGTGCATTGAAGACAATTTCTTAATCCAGATGATAAACAGCCTGACCAGACAAGAAGCATTACTGGACCTGCTGCTCACCAACACAAATAAACTAATTAGAGAGGTTAAGATTGGTGGCAGCCTTGGCTGCAGTGATCCCTGGTGGAATTCACAATCTTGAGGGATGTGGGCCAGGTGAAGAGTAAAGTCAGGACCCCAAATTTTAGGAAAGCAAACTTTCAGTTGTTTAAGGAATTAGTGGATGGGACTCCCTGGGAAACTTCCCTCAGGGGCAAAGGGGCTGAACAGGGCTAGCAGCTATTTAAAGAATTTGTTTTAGGGCACAAGACTTCTCAATTCTCATGTGTTATAAATTGGGCAAGGAAGGCAGGAGATTAGAATGGTTGAGTAAGGACGTCCTGGTCAGACTACAGTATAAGAAGAAAATGCATAGCCAGGGTCAAGTATCCTGGGAAGAATATAGGGATGATGTCCAGATGTGTAGGGGTGGGATCAGGAAAGCTAAGGCACAGTTGGAACTGACTTTGGAAAGTTATGCAAAGAATAACAACAAGGGTGTCTACAGCTACATTGTTTAGAAAAGGAATATTAAAGAAAATGTACCTCTCCAATACATAAGACAGGAGAACCAGTGACAACTGACATGAAGAAGGCTGAGGTACTCAACAATTCTTTTGCCTCAATTTTCAATTCCAATGTCCCTGAGAACTATCAAGTAGTCAGCCTCACCTCTGTGCTCAGTAAGATCATGGAAGCTATATTAAAGCATATGGAAGACAGGGAGGACATTAGAGACAGCCAACATGATTTCACCAAGGACAAATCATGTCTTACTAATCTGGTGGCTCATGATGGAGTGACTTTTTTAGTGGATAAGGGAAGAGTTACTGCTATTATCCTCCTTGAGATCTGTAATGCCTTTGGCACTGTCCCACACAACATCTCTATATTGGAGAGATATGCGTTTGACAGGCAGACTGTTAGATGGATAAAGAATTGTATGGATGACCATATCTAAAGAGTTGCAGTCAACATCTCAATGTCCAAATGGAAACCAGTATGAGTGGTGTCTCCCAGGGGTCCATATTGGGACCAGTACTATTCAATAGCTTTATTAATGACATAGGAATGAGTGCACCCTCAGCTAGCTTGTAGTTGACACCAATCTGAGTGTTGCAGCTGATTCTCTAGAAGAATGGGATGCCATCCAGATACCTCGAGAGGCCTGAGGAGTGGGATGAGAAGCCTGATGAGTGAACCTCATGAAGTTCAATAATGTCAAGTGTAAGGTTCTGCATCTGGGTCAGGGCAATCTCCAGTATCAATACAAACTGGAGGATGAATGGGTTGAGAGCAGCTTGGGGATACTGGTGAATGAAAAGCTGGATATGCAATGTGCACTTGGAGCCTAGAAAACCAATTGTATCCTGTGCTGCATAAAAAGCAGTGTGGCCAGCAGGCCAAGGGAGGCTGCAAAAGCTACCCTGTGAAGAAATGTTTTCTTTATAGGGATAGTTGGGGTTGTTCAGCCTGGAGAAGAGAAAGTACTGGGGAGATTTAATAGTGGCTTTTCAATTTTTAAAAGGGGCTTATAAGAAAGATGGGGACAGACTTTTCCCCAGGCCTGTAATGAGAGGATAAGGGGCAACAGTTTTAAGCTGAAAAAGGGTAGGTTTAAATTAGACATAAGGAAGAAATTTTTTACAGTGGGGTGGAGAGAACAGGATCAGTTCTCCTAGTGAAGTTGTGGATGCCCCATCCCTGGAAGTGTTCAAACTCAGGTTGGACAGAGCTTTGAGGAACCTGACCTAGTGAAAGATAGCCCGGGCCATGGCAAGGGGGTTGGACTAGATGATCTTTGAAGGTCCCTTCCAACCCAAACCATTCTATGATGACATAGACATAAACAGATATTTAGATTATTTGTTTGGGGACCTTTTTAATTCATTTTCAATGTCCTCCTCTCTCTTGCCTCCACAAATGACTTAGTTTAATATCTTCCTTCAAATAATCTGAGGGATAATATTTTCTGTAACAAGACTACTTTCTTGTAAAATTAACTCCTTGAAATATTATTCAAAATTAACTTAATTTTCCACATCCCTGGAAATTTAGTGTACATTTTTATGACATACTTCCTGCAGAAGAAGCTCACATTGCATGTAGAATTGGTCCCTCTCTTTATAAAATTGAGTAAGAGATCTTGTTAGGTATCTTTGATATGAATCAGCTTACCTAGAGTATGCATATTTCATGCATTTTGTGGATGTAAATGAAATTTCTACTAACTATGCAAGGCTAATCCCAATAATATCCTGTAAACAGATTTGATTTTCAAGTCTTTTCAGTAACATTACTGATAAGACTTCTTTTTTATATAGTATTATGTGTGATATCTTGGCAGTGATCTTATGTCTTTCATAATAGCTTTACTTGAATCTCAGGTATCATTGAATCATGGAGTATTCCTTTAGATGTAAATTTTATAGAAGGAACATGTTGTATCAGGTGGATAAATTAGTTTCAGAGGAAGAAATCACATTTCTCTACATCAACTTCATTTTTAGCCTTAAAAAAATCTTTTAAACAGGTGTCTAGACACCTGCAGCTCTTACATGCTCCCACAACCCAAACAATAAATGAAGAAACAAAAAATCCAAACAAAAAAAACCCAACCAGAACCAAAACAAACAAACCCAACATTTAATTCTTTAAAAAGGGGATACATTGGATTCACTTAGACATGTAACACTAGAATATCCCAAATTTAATGATCCAACATCATTGCTAGCTTTCATGTTTAGGTTGTAGTACCTATATGATGAGGTTTGTTATTATGTGAATTTGAAAAATTAGATGATTACAGGGTAAACAACATGCAAATATGTCAGAACTTATTTCAGTCTGTGATTCCTACAATTCTGTCTACCTTGCAATGCAGAAATACCAAAGTTAGACTTAAATGACTTGACTCTGAGTCTAGAAGCAACTTAATTGTATTAATGTCTAGGTCCATATAGACTATTATACCTTACTGAGAAGTGAATACATTTGAACACTCCTTTTTGACTTAGAAAACTCTCAGACATACTAGATCACTATAAAGGGAACTTTTGATTATGTTCTAAAAGTGATATAAACTTGCAGAGAGAACACATGCCCCAAGGTTTGCAGCAATTTGTTTATCAAAAGAACATTTCTTCATAAGTTTTAGGAAAATCAAGGATAAATAAAAGCAAACACTGATGGGATTTATCAACAGGGCATTTTTCCCAAGACTCTTAGGAAAATTATTGTGATCCTAATATAATAAAGGAATAGCTAATGCACATTGGTTACCCGTTGTCTGAGATTTCCTTTGGCTTCTAGGGTATTTAAACTGATGTACTTGATTTAGAATGTAATCTGTAACATATTATACTGTGAAAGACAGTCTTTGACTTACATAAATCATATTTCTTTACAGATAATGTAAGATCTTAATTTAGTAACAAGTAGCAGATAACAGAGTGCCTGTCAGGTTATACTAGGATCAGTAATGTATATACAGAGTGAAAGTGAAACATAACAATGGTACAGTCCTGTTGATGCTTGGAAGCTGTATGTCCTAGAATGAATGTTGAAAGACCAAAATAAGCAATTGTGAGTAGAAGCTGAGTTAATGGAGAGATAGCCCAAGCTCATAATAACTATGGGACATAATAGCCCTTCAAAAAGCATTCTAAAATCATTCCAGGGGTTTAAAAGTTTATTCCCATTTAAGTCTGACAGTTGAATATTTTGCTTTATCATGTATTCTTCTTAAATTGTAACTCAGAGACATGCACCAGTCTTCAACTGTCCCTAAGGAGTTTATGCATGTTTTTCAAAAAACAAAATTGTGTATGTAACCTTCCAGTTGAAATTATCTTTCAAAATCCTATTAAAAAATATATTTTATTTATTTGAAATTCCCGCTGAAGTACACAGAGATAAATGGATATTCCAAAAGCTGAGCATACAAAGCTCATTTTTAATAGAGTAGCTCAGCTTAAAGCTAACTGCCCAAGATGACTTCATATTTTAAATATGAATTACAGATATACAGTACTGAGAATTCTACAGGGTTCTCTCTATTTTATAACATAGGTTAGTTGTTACATTTAAATTTAAATCCTAGAGATTTTTAATTTTGTATGTTAAGCAAACTAAAATATTGCAACAAGCATTTAAATAGCATCAAATGCTTTGCTTTTTTAGATTAAAGAAGCTTTTGAATTTCAGTGGGAGTATCTCGGTATATTGTAAGTTGATTGATTCTTTCTTTCATGTTCTTTATTATTTGATAGCATAGTAATAGGCCTTAGGAGACATCCTACTACTGCAATCGAGAAAAAAGTGAAATTATTTGATTAATCTGTATGACAGATTTTAATTATAGAACAAAGGTGGCATGTTTCCTGTATTCTAAGGAGAAAGAAAAAATGTAATACAGTTTAAATTCAGAGTGCCATCTAGTGATGAATAGAAATGTAAAAAAGTAAACATATTTAAGCTAAACATATACATATTAAAGACCTTAGAGCCCATAAAAATTAAAATTAAGTATGTGTATGCTTAACATAGTACATTACAGGAAGTAACTTTTAAAACTATGATATATTAGCCTTTGAAAAAGCTGTAAAAGTTTTGTCTGGAAAATCTCAAATATACCACTATGCCTACACTTCAAAATATCTGACAACACAACATATGGAATTCAAATATTTCTTTGCCAGTATGCAGAAACCACTTCATATGAATACATTATGGTCTCATATTCTGTTTTCCTTCCTTGATCAGTTATATCAGTGAGTATTAACTTTTTTATTTTTTCCCCCCAGTTGTGAAACACAGTTGCTGTTGCGTTGGTTTGTTGTTTTTTTTTCTTCTCCCAGTATCAGTGAAAGCTATTGAACCTATCAATTTCCCTTATTTGGTTTGTTTGATGGAATTCCTTGATCAATAAAGTATATTTCTTGGGAAAGCCTTATCCAGTGTTCATAAAAAAAAAAATAAAAAAATCCTCAAGTCTTTGACTCAAATATATCAGTAAGATTGTTTACATTTTGTTTGTTTGTTTGTTTTAAAGTTTGGTAGTCAAAAGCTTTGGCAGAATCCAGGATTCAGAAAAGAAACATTTTTCTGGAAGGTTAGACACAAAATCTAAAAAAATGGAGGCCAAAATATCAGTCTTTTCATTTCACCAGAAAATCTCCAAATTCAAGGAATAATGTGTTTGAAAAATCAGGGAATTACAGCTGTCTCTTATGTCTGCTGGAAATACCAAATATTCTACGAGCTAAACAGCTCTCATTCTTTCCTGTTGACATTCTATTTTTAATGACACCTCAAAAAAGCACATTAAATGAAGAACTAGAACTTTTATATATAAGATCCTACTTTACACAGATGCAGTTAAATACTATGCTCAACGAATCTGTCTGTAGTCTTTAGAGCAGCAGTCTCAATTTATGAACTTCTCCCCTTTCTGCTTTCCTTTCATTCCTCACCAAAGCTCACTAATGTGCAGTTTTTGATAAAAACACCTCAACATGAGATACAAAATCATTGAGTATGTTCTCAATACATTTGCATTTAACCCAATCATTTACTCCAAGAAAATAATTAAACCATGTATGTTTATCAAGGAAAATTAAATTTTTACTGGAAGGATATTTTAGTCCACCAAATAAGTAAATGTCTCAACAGAATTATTCTTTATTGTACAATAATAAACAATATAGACTCATAGAATCATAGAATCATGTAGGTTGGAAAAGACCCTTGGGATCATCGAGTCCAACCATCTACCCTACTCTACAAAGTTCTTCCCTACAACATATCCCCCAACACCACATCTAAACGCCTCTTAAACTCACCCAAGGATGGTGACTCAACCACCTCCCTGGGCAGCCTATTCCAGTGTCTGCCCACTCTTTCTGTGAAGAAAATATGTCCAGCTTAGAACAGCATGTTTATCTTACTGAGTAAATACACCTGACAAGCACTGTTAGGAATATGTATTTCAGCCTTGATCACTTTTTTGCTGCATGTAAAAAGTGAGTGGTTAAGGAAGGCTGTAAACTAAGTGCTGTAGGAATCCCACCAGAAGAATTTTAAAGACAGATGCAATGCGTCACTGAATCTGTTTCATAACATTTCTCTATCTCTTCCCTTCCTGCACTTGTGAACAATTTATCCTGTTGGAAAATCCTGTCTCCAGGCAGACTGCCTGTTGGGGCCCTAAAGGCGATGGTTCATTTGGTATTCATTTATTTTTTAAGTCCACAATGATAACAAATGACCTGTAGGTTAAACAACCAAACAAACAAAATCTCAGGTTGAGACTTTCTTCCATATGTTTGGAACTGATTGCAAGGGAAATGAAACATTCCCATATGATTATCTATAACATCAGGAGAAAATTGTACAGATGGGCTTTACAGACAAACCAGCTGATCATTTCAACTATTTGGCTCTTATTTCTCCTATCGCTTGAGAAAGATAAATTACTTCCAAACTGAACTCAATAGGTTTCAATGATAAAAGTAGTCATCAGTTTCATAATTTCTAAATGGAAAACATAATTTCCCTCCAAAACACAAAATTGATGTATTTGTGTAAGCCATATTGTCCTTCATCACTTAGCTTGTCATTGTTCATGTAAATTAAAAACAGGAAGAAGGAATCCAGTTTTATATCCACCTTACAGTAGACCTCCCAAACAATTCTGATTTCCCATGAGTCAAGATGAAATTCCTTTTCTGAGTTAAAAACGTTAGACACCAGTTCTCCAGTTGGAACATTCAGAATTCTGTTGATAGTCATAAAAAGTTAGCAGCATATTTATCAACTTATATTTTGTCAATTCTGTAGAAAATATTAATTTGCTAAAAATTAATATTTATATTTAAATAGAACAAAATAATTGAAACATAGCAATATTTCCAGAACCATGAGGGAATGAGACTTTTTAGCATAAATTAAGCATTCTGAACCTTTAATGTTTAGTCTGATACTCAAACTTGCTTTTATCGCCAACACAGAGAATTAGACAACTCCAGGGTGCAATACATGCCTGAATCTTCCATAGGAATTGACTTTAGAAAATTAAAGGTAGAGAGTTTAATTTTTCTAAAGACATCTTGCTGCTGACTCCTAATAGTGTAAGTACCTAATTTAAGGGGAATGGTTTGTGTTTTGGAGGACTTAAAAAGTGATAATCATTAAGTCTCTCTTTTTAATTACTGACAGACACTCTAAGGCAGAACTCTGTGTGTTTGTGGAGTCTCCATCCTTGGAGATCTGCAGAAGCCATCTGGACATCATCCTGGGCAACCAGCTCTAGGACACCCTGCTTGGGCAAGGGTTTGGACAAGGTAACTTTCAGAGGTCTTTTCCAATCCCAATCATTCTATGATTCTTTGATTCTGTGAAGTCACCATTCTATATTGGACAACTATTTTGTGACAGGATGATTCACCGTATGAAAATTCTTACCTTTTCCTACTTATTAAACAGGGAGACTAGATGACAAGCTAAGCGTAGAAGTCTAGTTTTATCAGGGCTAAAATTAAGTAAAATAATTCACACTCAGCGTGTGTGGATTACTATAAACAATACTGAAAAAGGCCACAATTATATACTGAATCTGCATATAACGAATGTAATACAGCTAATAAACAATTATCTGTTGAACTAAGAGTGCAGTATGAAACTGTAGACATTGAGACTTATCTTAGCAGTGACTGGAAAACTGCCTGAAGTACATATTGCATTACTGGTTCTCCAACCCATATCTGTTTGAGTGCACCATAGTCAATTTTTCCTCTAAGGAAGAATAAGGATGTGTGAAAGCAAGAGACCCCTAATATACTTCATTATGGATCCAGGAAGAGATAGGCAGGCAGCTGGAAAACACTTAAGGTTTGAAAAGTTTAGATGCAGTCAAAGCTGGTCTCAGACCATCATAGTCATCCTCTAATGTGTGTACTGGTTTTGGCTGACAGAGCTAATTTTCTTCATAGAGGCTTGCATGGTGCTACGTTTAGGATTTGTAACCAGAACAGTGTTGATAACACACTGGTCGTTTAGGTTCAAGGTCTTTCTGCTTCTTATTCTGCCCCACCAGTTAGTAGGCTGGGGATGCACAAGAGGCTGGAAGGGGACATAGTAAGGACAGCTTATCCCAGATGACGAAAGGGATATCCTGTACCATATGATGTCATGTTCAGCAATAAAATTCACGGGAAAGAAAGAGGACAGGAGTAACATTTGCAGTTATGCCATTTGTCTTCCCAAGTAACTGTTACATGTGATGAAGTCCTTTTTTTCTGGAAATGGATAAACACCTGACTGACAATAAGGGGTAATGAATGAATCCCTTATTGCACTTGTGCTTGTATGCACAGCTTTGGCTTTATCTATCAAACTGTCTTTATCCCATGAGTTTTTGGACTTTTAACCTTCTGATTCCCTTGTTCATCCTACTGGGGGAGAGTGAGCAAGTGGCTGTGTGGGGATGAGCTGCCAACTGAGATTAAATCATGACAGCATTCAAATGTAGGTTGCTAATACTGAATACATACAAATATATATAAATATATACAGGGAACCTACGGTAGCAACAAAATCTATTCTGCCAAGTGATAGTCCTTTCTTTTACCCCTGAACTGATCAGACTTTTTCCATGTTATAATAAGAATGTAGTTTGCTTGTTTGCTTGTTTGTTTGTTTGTTTGTTTTAAAAGGAGGGATAAAAAGAAATAAGAAAGAGAACTTAAAAATTCTCTATTATTGCTGCAAAACTGATACCAAAATATCAGATCTGAGAACCTGCACAGTGTGAGTTAATTGGGCTGTCCTAAGCCAAGAAACTTCAAAATGCAAAGATAGCCTCAAAAATTAATATCTTATTCTTGATGTAAAACAATATACGGCAAAAGTCAACAACACATCTAGAAAACAGAATCATTTTACAAGGCTGCTGCTTTATTCTCCAAACACATTGAGACCTCAGACTTTTTCCAATGAATTACTTTATAAAATAACTACACTTTTTTGAAGACAAATTTTTGGTAAATCTAGAAGTCTTGTGTTTATGTATTTCTGTTTAAGGCTTTGGCATATGTGATACCTTTGCTATTCCTACCTGTATAGGACATTGAGCAAAATGTATTTGTTGGCTTTAATGAAAGAAAAAATAGAAGACAAAAATGTCAGTCCAGTCACACTGACATTCCAAGAAAGAGGAAATCTCTCCATTTCCCTGCTTTTGACGTTAATATTGTTGGCAGTTTATCTCTATTCCTCACAGTTAGCCTGAAAAGCAGACATAAGAAACAGAAGTCAGCCAGTAAATTCTTTTCATTCCTGTACACTCACATACACACACATGTATACACACACACAGAGACAGAGATATGCTGACATATTGGCACACATATTAATATCTGAATTTATATTAGAATTTCACTGAAGTAAGAATAGGCACTTATACGGTGTTTTGAATAGAAGGATTCCTCTTTATTAATTTAAAAGTTGCTTGGTGACAGTAATACGAGCCCAAGAGGAATAACATGTTCCAATTAATTCAATTTAGGAATTGTTATTTTTTTACAGCCTTTAAATAATAGCACTGCTCAGGTTAAGTAATAACTAATAAACTTCTGCTTCTTCACTGTCAATAGCTGGCATCTGCCTCCAGATAGTAACAAACAAGCTGGTAACTAAAAGTTCAAATTCAATGAAAATATCAGTTTCAAAGTCTGAACAGTATTATATTTCAGGACTGCATAGAGGTCCCAGTCTACGTTGTTACTTTTTTAATAAATGAAAAAAATTGCACATACAATGTCAATTTTCTGTTACCTCAACAGAAATTACTGAGGTCTTCAATTACGTTACACACACTTGTCATCTCGTGAAAGAAACTCAAATAATATTCCAGGGTTTTTATGTTTTTGAGACCCATAGGACAATTCATTAACCAAATTATTTTTTTCTGACACCTCTGATTTTTCCATTGAAATGCTTTGCATCTTTTAAAATTAAAAGTAGGTAATATTTTCAAAACACCAAACTGACTTAATAGTTTACATCTTATTATTAAAAGAAATTGGAGTCTTCAGTAACTTTCAGTTACTTAGACACATATTTATTTAGGTTATCCTTAGCCATCAAAAGTTATTTATCTAAGATAGGGTCTAACTCACCTGTAGAGGGTATCTTTCTTAAATTGGGAGTAATTTTCATGGTTTAACCCTATCTGGCAACTAAGTACCACACAGCCACTTGCTCACTCACCCCATCCCACCCCGAGTGGGATAGGGGAGACAATCAGAAGAGTAAAAGTGAAGAAAAACTCATGGGTTGAGGCAAAGACAGTTTAATAAGTAAAGCAAAAGCTGCACACTCAGGCAAAGCAAAACAAGGAATTCATTCACTGCTTCCCATCAGCAGGCAGGTGTCCAGCCATCTTCAGGAAAGCAGGGCTCCATCACACATAACAGCTACTTGAAAAGACAAAATGCTATAACTCTGAACATCCCCCTCTTCCTTCTTTTTCCCCCAGGTTTATATACTGAGCATGATGTCATACAATATTGGAATATCCCTTTTGTCATCTGGGGTCAGCTGTCCCAGCTGTGTATCCTCCCAACTTTTGTGCAATCCCGGCCTACTCACTGGCAGGGTGGTAAGAGGAGCAGAAAAGACCTTGACTGAGTAAGCGCTGCTCAGCAATAACAAAACCATCCCTGTATTATCAACACTGTTTCCAGCATAATTCCAAAACATAGACCCATACTAGCTACTATGAAGAAAATTAACTCTACTAACTCAACTCTACCAGCGTAGTAACCCATTGGAAGTGTCTCTCTCCTCTCTCTCTCTTTCCTCTCAGGACAGATTTTTATCTAGAATGTCTAAAATTCCAGAGAATAGTCTTCCTTCTGAGCTTAACATCACCAGCAACTTTTGTCATCAGTGATAACCTATAGTGCTGACAAAGAACAATGAATAATGTTGAACTTTTTAGCTCTTTTTAATCAAAGTTGCATGTTCCTGATTTAAAAAAGTATTTTTTATTTTTAGCATTCACATGAACATAGTCCTTCTGAGAGGCAGTAGCTTTTATTTTAACCTCTAATTCTTAATTTGTGTGGATAGTTGACCTCCTGTTCTGCTTTTTTAATTTATTTTATTTTACAACTTCAGCTTCCTAGACTATGGTTCTGTTTATCATTTTTAATTATTGGAGTTACAAGTGTTGATCTTATAATTTGTGTCAGACATCCAATTCTAGTAGAAGGACAATTTTGAGCTAAATTTAGTCCTGTAAAAGCCTAGATTTCAGACTTCCTGCCCAGTTGATGAAATCCTTCTGGAGAACAAAGAATCTTTCCTGTAACAGAAGGAGTGAATTATTCCTTGTAATTTACTGTATTTCAAAACATTCATTTCCTGGCAAATACATTCTGTGGCACATGCCAGAGATCTGATGACATAAAAGAAGAATCCTATTGGAGTCTGTTGCAGCTCCTTCCCTCAGCCTGCTTTTATTTCTAGGGAAATCAAAAGAAAGATGAAGAAATGATACATAAGCAAGTTTGTTCTGACGTTAATTTGGAACACAGACATTATATATATGTAGGTGGTTCAGGCATAGGCTATCCAGTATATACATGCATACTGCATCTGAGCTACTCATCTCAGCCTCCCTTTAGAGTTGATGAAGTGAAATAAGTTTCCTCACTGTTCAACTGATATCAGAAGCTAAATACCCTAAAAACTCCTATGTATATACATTGAATATAAATAAGATGTGGAATGACTAACTCTGATGTAGATATCTACATTGAGTCAGACAAATCTCACTTGTAATATGTAAAATTAGAAACTTTCATGTTATGAGTCCCACTTTTAGATTTCCCTAGTAATCAAAAAAGAATGAACCTCCTATGGACATCTTCCAGTTCTGAGAGTCATTCAGAACACTCAATTTAAGCTTTTTCTGTGAATTGCTTTTCAGACCCATCAAGATCTTCCAATGACTACTAATTGACAAACAAAGGCCCAGAAGTTTTGACTACTAATTGACAAACAAAGGCCCAGAAGTTTTTATGTACAAATGAAGTCATCCTGACACTGAGAAAGGGCACAGAAAATTTTAATTTAAAAAATCAAGTCATCCTACTATAGCACCTAACATTCTACAGGATGAATCACTCTACTTAGCATTGCAAACCTACACACTGCTTGTGTGTATCCCCATGCTTTAAAATATTTTATAATATTTACATAAATAAAAATAGTGGTTCAGTGCAGTTTTTCTGTAATTTCTTTTACAATTCTAGCATCCAAGGTCTTACATTTATTGATGTGAAAATGTTTACTTTTACCAGACTTTTAAAACCTTTTCATTTGTTGCAAACATTTTGCTGAGAGCCCCAAAGCTGGAGGCAGTACTCCACGTGAATGTGCAGCTTTTATCACATACCCTCACATAAAACACAATTAATTATTCAGGTATTTAATCCTTTACTTCTTACAGGATTTGGAGCAAATATCATATGGTTACAGAAAGCTATTTCTTGTAACTTTTTTTTCTTGATAATTTACTGACTTTAAAATGCCAGACAAATCTGTGGTGCAACCCCTCTCCCTTCTTCCCCTCTACTAAAAAAAAAAAAAAAAAGTAAAAGTTGATACTTTCAAGTCGTCTTCATTGTGAGTCAAGATGGAAAAGAAATCCTTATACTTTTCTGTTCTGACATTATCTTCTCTGAACACTCCTCTCAGGTTTTGATCATCCACTGACCTTATAAAGTTCCCATCAAGCTTTGTTCAGCTCATCTGCTTGAAGAACGACTTACTGTTATTTTTTATGCACTCTTCTAGTATTTCCTTAATACTTTTTTGTCCTGACTTACTGTGTTTTTAAATTTAACCTGCCAGATTTTAAGACCTTCTATGATTTATTTTTTTTTTAACTTGAATTTAATAACTTACTTTCCCTGCTATTTAGCCAGGACACTTTCCTTGATACATTTTTCAGACTTTATCCTGAAGTAGTATAAATTGCATTTGAACTTCCAGTACAGTATCTTCTCAAAGCTCGTGAAATTTGAAAATGTTTTACTCTTTTTCTACATTGGCTTTATCATTTTCTTTATAAACTTCCTAATTCTCACGTAGTCCATACATTTTTCCCTGAAATTAAACACAAATGACATAGGTTTTTTTGGTTTTTGGTAATCCTGGAAAGGCATTATTTTAAGTACATTATAGTCACTGTCATAGACCAGATTGTGATAGTAATATTATAGGTCTATGACATTGACCACAACCAGGACCAAATAGATTTTTTTTTTGTTGTTTTGTTGGGGTTTTTTTTGCATTTTCAGGTATCTATCTGCTCTATTCCTGGCTTGTCTAAAAATTCAGTCTAACTTTCCTTCTTTAGTTTGTGGTTAGCCCTTTTTGTGTGACAGTCATGAACATCAACATTGTGTTTTCTTCTTCCATTGCGTGGATGATTTCATCCAGATTCAGTATGTCACAATTTCTGGTACAATTCTCATTGACTAACTCATAAAACAGTACTAATATTACCTTTTCCTAATTAGGACAGGAATTTAAATGTTGTTGACAAGGAGTATTCTTTAGTTTATTTTTACAAATACTCTTTCACCAGCCAAAGGACGCTCTTTCCAGCATATACTTTGCACCTAGTGTCCTACAGATTTTCTCCTATATATCTTTCTTCAACAAAGCTTCTGCTATGCCTTGAAGTCATTATCTTAACTTAAAACTAGACATCATAAAATACATTTCTGTTACTTACTGGCAGTATGTTCAGGTGTTTCAAAAAGCTATTCACTTTTGGATGTGGCTGATGTAACTTGCTGGTGTTTCAAACCTAACTATGTAATAGCTTGATAACTAAAACAAAAATGTTCCTACCTTTTGGCAGTTACAGCCAGCGCAAAAAAAAATGTTGCCACTTTCCAATGGAGATCATTGACACCGCAATTGATTGTCCTTCAAGTCTCCTTGAAGTCTCTTTTACATGAAGTTGAGTATGTTAGCCTGGAGACCAAGCTGTTCTATTCTTTGAATATTTCCTTGATGAGTTTCTGCATTTCCCATGATCCTTCCTAAGTAGCACTGCTATTTGGCTGGATGTTGGCCTGCTCAAATGCATCTTTTGGGCCATTGCTGATCTACATTCATAACTTCTTGAGCTCCTCTTGATCAGCCACCCTGGTCTCAAGAGTTCCTTGTTTCAGAAGACACAAGTTAGTTACCTGGGTTCACCTTATTTTCCTGGAGAAAGAATGACACTCATACAGTAAGTCAGAAGCATTTCATCTAGCATTTAACACCCAGCTGGAATATTAAACGAATTTATTAGCTTAACCTCCTTTTTACTTTCTTGTGTCATTCTTCAGCAGAGAACGTGTATATAGCTCTGTAAAAAAAAAAGCTCTTCAACAGGAAGTGTCACCCTATTACCTTCATTGAATGGGTCCTTCCTGAACAAATTGTCATTACAAATATTCATGTTTCTTTCTTGTGACTTTTCTTTCCAAGTTTTGATAATAACAGTTACAGTAGAAAAATATATTTTTATTTTACCTCATTTATAAATCTTAGGCTAAGTACATGCTTTTTATTGTATTTTATACGGTAAGATGGATGATTTTTTTTTTACTAATATATAGGTATATTACATAATTATATTTTAATCTTTTGTCAGGGAATGCAAAGCAGGGCTCCTCCAGGAGGGGGAATAAAATGGGAGCTGAGAGTGACACCAGCACAGACAATGCCTTCACTGACCACAGTGAAGTCCCACAGCACCTCGGTATAGGGATGAACCAGGGCAAGGGTGAGGCTGGGGGTGACCTGTTTGGAGTGGGACAGAGCTGGGGACAGAAACAAGTTATGGTGCAGGCCCAAGGGGCCCATCCAGGAGACAAATTACACATGGCATTGACGCCAGGCCTGCTTGGAGGCAGGGACAGAGACAGGACTAGGCATGGGAATCCCTGCAGCATCACTGGGGCTGGTCTGGAGATCAGCTGACTGTGACACCTTTCTTTGAGCAGAGAAAGTGTCAGTGTCTAAAACCGAAAGGAATCTGAAAATAGAGTGTGCTAAAAGCTCCTCTGTAATTTAAAATAACAATCCAATTTAAATAGGGCAGATCTTCCCACTGTAAACTATTATTATTATTATCATCATTATTATTATCTTTAAAAACACAAGCATTATGTTTCAGCAATGATGATTTTTTTCATCCTGTTTATAGCAAGAGGGGTTTGCATTAGTTCATGAGAAAGGGTACCATCTAACTCATGGCTTTAAGTGTAGCTCAGATATTAATCTCATGTTGCATATGCATAATTTCTAAAACTAGGAGGAAAATATTCACCACTTTCTTCCAGTCCTGAAAAAAACCTGAATTACTAAAGAAGGAATATTTATTTTACTTTATTTTGGGGTTTTTTTTGTCCAGTAACAAAGCAATTGTTACAGAATGCTTGTTAAACTGCATGTTAAGAAGGATGGAGGAATGGAGATTTGATTTCACATAATAGTCCATATAATAGTAAGTCCGACTTGAACTTCATTTCAAGTAAAACAAATTTTTTATTTGAAACTAACTAACTAAATAAATAAAAAAGGCAGAGGACCATATTCTGAGGGGGGTTGACCTTTGTTGGCTGCCAGATGCCCACTAAGCCTCTCTATCACTCCCTCTCCTCTCCAAGACAGGGCAAGAAAATATGATGAAACGCTTGTGGGCTGAGATAATAACAAGAAGATCCTTTACCAATTACTGTCACAGGCAAAACAGACTTAGTTTGGGGAAATAAATTTAATTTATTCCCAATTAATTGTAACAGAGTAGGATAGTGAGAAATAAAACAAAGTTAAAAACACCTTCCCCCTACTGTTTGCTTCTTCCCATGCTCAACTTCATGCCTAACTCTTCTTTCTTCTTCCCCAAACAGCATAGGGGGATGAAAAATTGGGGTTGCGTTAATCCAAAACACTTTGTCTCTGCTGCTCCCTATGCTCTTCCCCTATTCCAGTGCAGCATCCCACCAATGGCAGACAGTTCTTCATAGACTTCTCCAATGTGGGTCCTTCCCACCGGTTCTTAAAAAACTGCTCTAGCATGGGTTATTTCCACAAGGTGCAGTCCTTCAGGAATCCGGTACATCAAGAAATGTATCTACAGGTGGGAATCTTTGATAGGTAGATCACAATTGTACTCTGCATGTAAAGCAGCCACCATACTGGTCTGCTCAGAAGGGATTCACTTGCTTACACATAAGTGCTTAATGTGGCTTATAGTACTCTAGGATATACAATACACCTGAATGGGAGTAAGGTGTAACGAATAGCACCTAAATGAAATCTGCACCTTTTTTAAAGCAGAAACTTGGAGGTCAATATATGCCGTTGTACCTCAAGTAGGCACCTATTTTTATGCACTTCAGTTGCACTTTTTCTCGCCACTACCGATAATGAAGTTCTGATATGCTAGCTCGGATTATACATCCATCTTGCAGAGGTTCAGAATTGGTGCAGATTAAGCCTTTCCTCCAGCATTTGATCTATCTTAGGATAGAGAAATTCTGTCTTTAGAAGTCTTTCATTCCGCCAATTGCTTTTTCTCCCCTAAGTTTAGGCAAAAAAGGATAGAATAGATGCTAAACTAGTCTATGGTCAAAGCTAGGTGACAAGAATTCAACCCAAGCGAACATCTTGTGGAATGAAATACTACTGCACGAGCAAAAGAATTGGAAATTGACTTTCACTGTCTATGATGCTAGTTTCTATAAGACAAATTGTCAATCTACAGTTGGTCTAATCTCATATTAAATTAGAGTGAGATTACGCAATAACAGCTGAGAAGATAAAAGAAAGAGAGAGATTGACTGAGGAAAGGAGTTCATGAAGGTATGTAAATTTTCCTGATTTACAAACTTCCCAAACTTACTCTCTTTTTACAAAATATACTCCATATCTTTTTGAGAGTAGGATGAATGAAGGATCTGGTACAAACTTGCTCTTCCATGGAAAGGAAAAAATAGCAGATTAAGAGAAAAAATATGACTCATAATCTTAATTTTTTCAAAATAAAGAAATCAGCGCATTGATTGACAGCACATTCTTTAAAGACTATTTTCAGGAAATTACATGGTTTCTCTCTAAGTATTCAGCAGCATTCCTATGCTTTGTGCAATATGACATCCACTTTCAATTATTTTCAAACTTAAATTACTTAAAAATGACAATCTTTTTCCCTGCTTTGTTCTAAGAAACATTTTAAAAAATGTATCTTAAAGGTATGAATTTTCTTTTATCAATATAGCCATTTGGTGAGGGGGAGGAGGCTTAGTCCGTATTCTTTTAAAATTTATCAGTCATCTGCCTCTTTCGTTATAATAAAGGGAAAGTATGGAAAAAAAGGATGATATTACTTTAATAAATACTAATTTCAACCTGTGAAAACCATCTGTGGTAAGGAATAATACTGCAGTTTCATTTCTCATGCTGTAATGAGCTATTAAAGGTGGAACAAAGCTAGTTACCATCAGATTTTTGAACTTGGCCAGATGCCAGTGTTTTTGACATAAAGTAATTCAATCATTTAATAATTTGAGGTTGCAGTCTGCTTAAACTCCATACAGTTTACGGCAGGTTTTAGATGACTGAATCCACAACAGCAGTCTGATCTGTCTTCCTTTCAAGACTTCCTAGATCTATAGGCCTCTAATTTCATTGGACATTTTCTTATTTAGCCTGAAAGCTCCTTGAACATCTAACTGTAGTCACACATGACTGTTCCGGAGAGACAGATGCCAATATTTTATTTGCTGACCAAAATGTTTGATGTGGTTAGGGCTACAGCCAAGCTTGTGAGTACTTTTTAGATAATAGATTAAAGGAAGTGAAAGAATCGGATTCTAGAATTGTCTTATCTTGAGGAAGGTTGAACCTACATCTTCCACATGTTAAAAGCTGTCTTAGCTACCAGACCATGAAAAACAATCTGTCTGCCTCAGCTGCCTGAAGCTGGAATATTACAATGCCAAGAGCCTGAGGAAGAGCAGGTAGGTAGAAGGGAGGGGAGGGAAAGAGAGAGGAGAGGAGAGAAGAGAGGAGAGAGAATAAGAAAAGCCTATGATTTTTCAGACAGTAAAAGCTTTAAGCAACTTTCATTCCCACTGGGGTGGTAGAAATACTTATTATACATGTTGATGAAAAATAAAATAAAGCAAACCCCCTCCCCCAAATGAAGTACGGTACATTACAATACAATGCACCAATCATAAAATTCAACGTAAAATGAAAATCAATAACGATAACAAAATGTGTTATATGTCTGACTCATATGTCTGATGAAGGACAAACAGTGCTTTGATGTTTTCCTATTCTTTCTTCCTGTCCATAATGCCAACGTAACACAAAGTTGACAGTGGAAGCCTCAAGTATTAAATCACTGAAAACCCTTGGTCTTCAGTAGCCTTTGAATTAAATTTATCCAAAAGGTAAAACACAAATTTAGAAGAATGGTCCAAGCTCCCCCTGCGTCAGGTAATTTTATTGCATTATTAAGGAATTTTATCAATATAAAGGGACCGTTTGAGTAGTTGACAAATTCTGGGACTTGGTTCTTATAATTTATAATAATTTGAAGATTTGGTTTATGCACATATCCACGTGTATGTCATTAGACTGTTTGCAAAATGTTTGAAAAGACTGAAATAGGCTTAGGGTTTGGGTTTTTGTTGCTGAGGGCAGTAGCGAGGATGCCTGAGAGAGGTGAGCCCATGTAGAAGAACTGCTCTGCTTCATGGCTGAGTTTTGAAGAAAATGGGACAATCTGAGGAGTTGGAGAAGATGATTGACTGGTGGTACCACACTTTCCTGTTACTGGATATGTACTTTGCCTTCCCAGGTGCCTTTACACAACAGATTGGAATTGGAATAATTGTCTTTGGAATCTGGAGAGGTCCCAGTCAACTGGAAGATAGCAAATATTGTTCTAATTTTCAAGAAGGAAGACTCTAGTAATTATAAGCCTGTTAGACTCACTTCAGTGCCTGATAAAATTATGATTATTCTGGGAGTTACTGGAAAGCACTTGAAAGACAATGCAGTCATTGGTCAAAGCCAACATGGCTTCATGAAAGGAAAGTCATGCCTTACTAACTTAATATCCTTTTATGACAAGATTACCTGACTAGTTGATGAAGGGAAGGTAGTGGATGGGGTTTTGGGTTCGAGGTTTTTTTTATTTTAGCAAGGCTATTTAACACTGTCTTTCAGAGTATCCTTCTAGACAAAATGTCCAGCATACAGCCAAACGTGTACACAATATGATGGGTGAACAACTGGGTGAAGAATCAGGCTAAAAGAGCAGTGGCAAATGGGGTGGCTGGTGGCCATTCACTAGTGGTACTCTCCAGTGCTCAGTTTTATGGCCAGTTGCCTTCACTGATTTTATCAATGACCTGGACACAGGCATTGAGTACATACAAACTAAGTTTGCTGATGATACTGTATTAGGAAGAAGCCATTGATTCCCTCGAGGGTAGAGAGGCCTTACAGAGACATCTTGATAGATTAGAGTGCTGGGAAATCACCATCTGTACGAAATTTAACAAGGAGAAATGCTGGATTCCGCACCTGGGATGGTGTATTCCTGGATGTATGTATCAACCAGGTGATAAGAGACTGGAGTACAGATCTGCAGAAAGGGATCTGGGGATTTGTGTTGATGGTAAGCCCAATATGAGTTAACAATGTGCTCTGGCAGCCAACCATATCCTGCATTAAGCACAATACAGCCAAGCAGTCAAAAGAAGTGAGTACAGTCCTACTATCCTCAGCACTGGTGCAGTCTTACCTCAAAGTATTGTGTGCAGTTTTGGGCTCCACAATGCAAGAAGGATATAAAAATGTTAGGCTGTGTCCAAAGGAGAGAAACAAAGATAGTGAAAGGACTAGAGGGCATGACTTACGAGGAGTGGCTGAGGATAGTAGATCTGTTCAGCTTAGAGGAGACTGAGAGGTGACCACATAGTTGTCTACAACTTGCTAATGAGGGGGAGTGGAGCTGTAGGTGTTGATCTCTTCTCTCTGGTGTCCGGTGATAGGAGCCAGGGAATGACTTTAAGGCTGTGAGGGTGGTCGAGCATTGAAGCAAGCTCCCCAGGGAAGTGGCAGGGGAGCCTGTTGGTGTTCAAGAAGCAATTTGCATCTTAGATGGAGTGTCCCGCTGGACAATTTTTATTTCTTTCTACTGACTGTATAGTAAGCGTGGAGTAGTATTCGTTTAACAAGCTTCTGAATTTCACTGAATTTTTCACTGAATTTTTCACTGAATTTTTTTTAGAGTTGGAAGGAACCATATAGATCATCTAGTCCAACTCCCCTGCTGAAGCAGGATTGCTTAGAGCATGTTACTCAGGACCGCATCCAGGCGGGTCTTGAAAATCTCCAAAGAAGGGGACTCCATAACCTCCCTGGGCAGCCTGTTCCAGGGCTCTGTCACCCTCACCGTGAAGAAGGTTTTTCTCATATTTGAGTGGAACCTCCTATGTTCCAACTGTGCACGTTGCCCCTCGTCCTCTCTCTGGCAACCACTGAGAAGAGTCTGGCTCCCTCCTCCTTCAACCCACCCTTGAGATACTTATAGGCATTGACAAAGTCTCCCCTCAGCCTTCTCTTCTCCAGACTAAAGAGTCCCAGCTCTCTCAGCCTTTCTTCATAGGGCAGATGCTCCAATCCTTGAATCATCTTTGTTGCCCTTCGCTGGACTCTTTCCAGTAGTTCCCTGTCCCTCTTGAATTGGGGAGCCCAGAACTGGATGCAATACTCCAGTTGTGGCCTCACCAGTGCAGAGTAGAGGGGGAGAATGACTTCCCTCGACCTACTAGCCACACTCTTCCCTATGCAGCCCAGGATTCCGTTGGCCTTCCTGGCCACAAGAGCACACTGCTTGCTCATTGTCATTTTGCTGTCTACCAGGACTCCCAGATCTTTCTCTTCGGAGCTTGGCTCCAGCAGGTCCACGCCTAACCTGTATTGGTGCCTGACATTCTTCTTGCCCAGGTGTAGCACCTTACACTTTTCCCTGTTGAACCTCATGAGGTTCTTCCTTGCCCAGCTCTCCAGCCTGTCCAGGTCACACTGGATGGCAACACGGCCCTCTGGGGTGTCAGCCACCCCACCCAACTTGGTATCATCAGCAAACTTGCTGAGGAAACACTCTGTCCCCTCGTCCAGGCCACTGATGAATATGTTGAACAGGACTGGACCAAGTATTGACCCCTGGGGGACACCACTGGTTACAGGCCTCCAGCTTGAACCTGCTCCATTAATCATTACCCTTTGGGTTCTGTCACACAGCATTCTCTTAAACTTAAGTGTGAAAAAATCATGTTTATATGATCATGAAAAATCATGCTGCTTAAAATTTTTACAATATACAGAAATAATATATTAGAAGATTTGAAAACATACAAATTTAGCTAGTTCATTTCTTGAAAAATTACTTGTATCTGTTTTTAATAAACACTTTACTAGTGTTTTTATTACAATTTTTAATTAAAACCAGTTCACATTTGTGCTTCTAGAGTATTTTTATTCTGGCAAAGGCAGAACTCAGATCAGGATTAAAATTTCGGCACTGTTGCTGAGAAAATATATCAATTTTATTTAAGGAACCTTACTGCCTTGATCATGGAATAAAAGTCATGTATGTGTTTTGATGGTTATTTAACCTAGGTAGGGATTCACTTCACCCAACTTTCCTATGAGCAGATTGGAATCATTGAACAGCTCTTTAGTGGTACTCTTGATTGTTTACTCTACCAGGAATCTACACAAGTATTTACACTGGAAAAAGTAAGACATTAACTGTTGTAGGAATCTGTAGAAATCTGTAGCATTGTTTTAGTTTAAATCAGAAGTGCACTTTTTAAGTCTTCTGAATTTGCTCACATACCATACTTCAGTTGTGTCACAGACTAATTTACAAGTGGGCAAACTATATTTCTTTTAAATAAAACTACACAAGAAGTGCATTCAATGTCTCCTGGCCTATAGTAGACATGCAGTCTACAGGACCAGAAAAGAGCTTCTTCAAAGAAATCAGTCCCTCGTTGTAGACAGTATGGATATCTCGGTCACAGCACCACCTGTTTCACTTTACAGAGCTGTTTCTGTTTTGGTGGGTTGAACATTGCTGGCTTCCAAGCGCCCAGCGAGCCACTCTGTCACTCCTGACTAACAGAGGCAGGGACTTGCTTGCAAAGTGGCAGCCTCCTCGAAAACTCTGTGTTCTCTGCTAGCCACCATTGGCTGCTGTGGGGTCAAGATTTCGGGGAAAGTGGCACAGAAAAGCATTTCTCTCCTTGAAGCACTTCCCACAGGCATTGGGAGTTGCTTCACAAAGGGATTCTTGCCAGAAGGGCAGGGAGGGAGGGTGAGATGTGGCCATATCTCAGTGAAGGCAGTCCCTCTGCTGTAGACAAGGTGTGTCCAGAGACCCTTCCCTTGGGTGGGCTTGGGTAAGATCAGCCTGGGCAACTTGTGTTGACAACATCTACTCTAAAACATGTTACTGTTCCCTCAGAGTGGCCATCAAGTTGCCCAATGCCAGCCTCCTGCTGCTCAAGAGCTTGCTGTCCCTGCTCCAAAACATCAGCAGGAATGCCAACACCAGCAGGATGGCTGTTGGCAACCTGGCCATCTACATAAGGACAAACCTCCAACCCAGCAGAGAAGCACATGCTCCCCCTGGGCATCGTGGTGCAGGTGACACAGAAGGTACGCTAGCCTTCCAGGCTTTGCTCTTCAGAGGTACCTGGTCACCTCCTCTCTTCAGCAAATGCTCATTGCGGGGGGTGTGTGTGTGCTGGGAAGAGCAGCCCCACAGCTGCTGTCTTCCCATCAGAACTGAGGGTCAGGTGACCCATTCTCAGCTACCAGGCCAGAAACAAATGGTTTGCTGTGTGTGGGTGACACAACTGATGGAGTTACTCATTGAGCACCACAGGGAACTCTTTGGGGATGAGGTGGCTGGTCTTGCCTGCGCATTGGCTGAGGAGTCACCAGAAGCGGGGAAAGAAGCTGAAACAGCAGATGTATGTCAGGTCCACAAACAGCATGACAACAAAAGCCTCCTCCCTCAGAAGGTGGAACTGCTGCCACAAGCAAAGATGACGACCTTTGATTAAGGGAAAAATTGGTTCAAGTTTTTATCATGACTTTACCTCCCTAGCAGTACTATTGAATTGAAAGGTTGCCAGGCTTTTTACAGGAAAAGGAAAAACAGAGAAACAGAAAGAGAAAAACAAACTGTGAAGAAGGAACAGACGGTTAACCAGGAAAGAAAAGAAGATGTCAGAAGCAGATTTTACTCTCTCAGGGATGAGCAACTGAGAAAACCCAAGCAGGAGAAGAAGAAGAAGGAGCCCCGGTGTGTAACAGACTCTGCTGTACATCTTTCAAAACTCTGAATGCTGCTGTGAGTATAGAAAATATTTTCACTGTACAAAGAGACGGCTCCAGACAGGAAGAATGCACCTACCTTTGTTGACAGGAGAAATATTTACAGTTTTCATTTTGCACTTGTAGGCTGAGCAGACAATCCAGCAAGGTTACAAGACTCACAGTTATGAGCTATTTGACCTGCTACTTACATAAAGAGGCAAAGTCACACTTTTCTGTTCATTTCAGCTGGCAGTCCTGTGCTAGCTGGTGTTGTATGAATCCCAAAGATGTAGCAAGGATTTATTCTAAGTAGTTTTAGACACTGAGATACTGGCACTTCTTAAAAAGCTAGTATTTCATTTGAGATAACTGAGAGAAAATAAACAAAACCAACAAACCAAAATAAGCAAAACCATATAGGCCCCACACTGAAGGGATCTAGCCTCATGCCTTCAGATTTTTTCCCCTGCACTGCCCACCAGAAAGCAAAGCAGCCCAGGATATCTTGGACAGCTCAGCACAGTGTTTTGCAGAATGAGGAGTGCAGTCCCAGAAGGCTCAGTGGCTCTGCCCAAGGGAGCGCATTTGACCTGCCAACCCAGGTGTGCTAGCAAGGGACAGCTAAGGGTGCTGCTGCTCAGGTTTTGGAAAGGACCACATCACAGCTCGCCAGGGGCTCCCTGCTGAGCCCTACTGCCTGGCAAAGGCACACTGCACACCTCTGTCAGCTTGCAGTGCTGTGTTTATAGCACGTGTTGAGAAAGGGCCAAAGTAATACTGTAGTTGTTGCCAGTAAGGATTCACTCTTCTGGGTGAGGAATGACTCCTTTTACATTGTACTTCCCAAACAAAGGGGGACAAAGTCACCCCTGTTCCTGCCTCTGTGGCTTCATCAGTGCTTTCTAACTGTATCACTGCGGGTGCTCTGCTGCTCTGGCTGGTGGATTTACTCATGCATCCCTCAGCCTGTGCAGGGAAGGACAGCCCTGCACCACCCTCACACCAATCCAATGCACCTGGACAAATATTTTAATACATCAGTCAAAATATTATATGTACATAACTTTTTTTTTTTTACTTTTTTCCTATGATTACATCTTCAAGATCCTTTCTACTTTCCAGTGAGAAGAGAAAAACAAACAAAAACCTCTCCTACAGAGGTCTCAAAGGTCTGACTCATATATTGTTCAATTTTCACAGCTTTATTCTCACAGAACACTGAAATAAAAGATATTCAGGTCCAGTGAAACTCTGGCATATGTTCATCTGAGGAATGGTATCACTGCTTATACACGGGTACAGTTTAATCAGTCTTTAATATTATTATTATTGTCTTCTGTCAGAAATGGTTGATAATTTCTCAGTAGTAAGATATTGTAAATATAAGATCTATTCACTGTGAAACAAATATGAAAAGTATAATACATACTTGCTGCAAAAAGTTGGGGCAGAGAAGAGAACCAGATGATGATAAAATGGCTCATGTAGTTTCCACTAATAAAAATGAAGTTTGTGCATATAATGGAAACAGCAACCTTTTCTTTTAAGAGCAGGACAGATGTGGCCCTTCTGTCAGCAGCATGACTCTGTAGAGCAGACACAAACTCAGGGCACCTTTGCCTCGACTAGATTTGTGAATCTGCAGTGTGTGAGCATATAGGTTAACAACATAGATGTATTGAGTTTAGATGGCAAAGTTTCGGTAACAGTGGGATTGCAGGGGCGGCTTCTGTGAGACGATGGCAGAGGCTACCTCTATGTCCAAAAAAAGCAGTTCCAGCCAGCTCCAAGATGCACCCACTGCTGGCCAAACCTGAGCCCATCAGTGATGTCGGTAGCACCTCTGTGATAATGTATTTAAGAAAGGGTAAAAAACCCTGCTTATCAGCAGTTAAAAATCAGGATGCTGGTACACTGCCCGGAATTTTCTGTCTTCTCCCTGTTATGCTTCTGACATAAGGGGATGCTACAAGTGAAGTATCTAACAGACCTAGAGCTCACAATGCAGAAATTTCCCTAAATGAATCATTTCCAAGAGATAGGATTTTCTCCAAAAAAAAAGCAGTATATGCGTAGCCTCAGAAGTTCTATCCTTATGTTAAAATTCACAAGAGAATTAATTGCTAGGGGAAAACACAAAGCCAGACATACACACAACACAGACAATAAGATTAAGTTAGTCTAATTTTCAAAGGAAAGAGGAATAAAAACAATATTTAGGCAAAACGTTAAAGAAAGAAAACTTCTATACACAGTTCCATTAGTTACATGAACAGCAGTAATTCTTTCTTGTTGAATACATTATAACCTAGCAAATCATGGCTGTCATGTTAAACACTGTAAGAAGAATTTTGTCCAATTGAATTTGGAAGAATTCTTCTTTTTGTCTTTTTTTTTTTAATATAATTGTTTAGGTTGGAAAAGACCTTTACGATCATCGAGTCCAACTGTAAACCTGACAGTTTATTCTCACAGAACACTTAAAAAAAATTATATTCAGGTCCAGTGAAACTCAGGCATATGTTCATCTGAGGAATGGTATCAATGCCAAGTCCACCTCTAAACCATGTCCCTAAGTGCCACATCTACAATCTTTTGTATCTCATAAATACCTCCAGGGATGGTGACTCAACCACTTCCCTGGGCAGCCTGTTCCAATGCTTGATTACCCTTTCAGTGAAGAAATTTTTCCTGATATCCAATCTAAACTTCCCCTGGTGCAACTTGAGGCTCTTTCCTCTTGTTCTATCACTTGTTACTTGGGAGAAGAGACTGACCCCCATCTCACTACAATGTTCTTTCAGACAGTTGTAGGGAGTGATTTCCTCTGAGCCTCCTTTTCTCAAGGCTAACAACCCTGGTTTCCTCAACCACTCCTCATAAGACTTGTTCTGTCACTGTCTTCTGTAAAGACAAGACTGTACATCTAAACACAATTCAGCATTCTGATTCTACATGAAATTTTTGAGGAATCATTCACAATTCATGCATTTATTTAATCATTAAGTTTTGGGGTTTTGGTTTTGGTTTGTTTTCTGGACGAGGGTCAAAGTTATAAGCATTCAGACTGTGACTGGATAATTTGTCATCTTCCGGTGTAGAGGGTGATAAATTAGACCATGTACAGGCATTTATTTTTTCTGTTCAGCAGGTATTTGAAGACTGAGGCAAATGCATTTCAAGAGAGGAACTTTAATGTCAATAGAAAACCACAGGGAAAATATAATAAAAGCATCACAGAATATTTTATAATTTTACTCAGACATCCTTAATGTTTCTGACTCTGTGCTTGCAGGTCTCCATTTACGTGTTAACCAAAGTTTTTAAAGTTTTTATTAGATTTAAATTTGGCAGTATAAATTATATGACTGTTATGCAGTTATTAGTAAGAGAATGCTTTAACTTTCATTTTTCTAGGTCTTTTTCCAGTACAGTGGTTGGAAGCATAATGGGCTGGCATGCAATTATTTGTTACTAATGGCTACTTACCCACCTGGGAAGTTGTAAATAGCCATTTTATAATTACAAATACGTTTTATGCTTTAAATGTTCACCTGCCAATGACTGAGCCAAATTGCAATACATGGGTCACATTCGTTCTTCATGTTCATTATGAATTAAAAGTAAAATCAGTGTGCATTTAAGCCTAGACAGCAGATGGCATTCAATGGTACGAGCATGCTGCACCATATGTCTGCAAAATGCTTTCAAAAAGTACTTGGCAGTCCTCAACATTATAAAATAAAATTAGATAGTAAAAATAATATTTAATTTTGATTTCATTTAACCGAAAATATTTTAATTGGTCCATTGAAATTTAGTCCTACTCACATTTGCTGTGATGAGAATTAAGTTATCAAAAGATGTTCAGAAAGGCAGATCCCTTTTTTATATTCAAAAAGTCATAGTCTCATTTCCTTAGTTTCTATTGAAAATCTAAACTTTTGTGTTGAAAGCTCATGAAGAAAATTAGCTCCTATTAATACTAGCAAACATATCATAATTTTGTTTAACTGCCATATTTCTGGGCTAATTCTGCTTACATTAAGAGCTAATTCTGCTTACATTTAGTGTTTTCTTCATACACTATGCACTTCACTATGGCATTTCAGAACATCATGGCAAGCATAAGGATTACAGCCTATTTTTAAGTGACAATTTAAATTCTTTAAAAACAGATGGGGCTGAAACATTTTTCTGGGCTCATGTTAAATCCTATCCACCATGAAGTCTAAATCATTCTCTTTTGCTATAAAAGGAATGTGTAACAACCCTGTTAGCAAAAATGTACAAATCACATTAAAGAATGTAAGCCCAAAGATAAAGTTCAGAGTTAAGTTTCACAGAACCAGTGAAGAAGGTTGATAACCAGAGGATCAAATGGAACCAGCTAAACTCAAGTCGTAAAAGATGCATTTGGAAGACAGAAAGAGTGAAATATAAAAGGAAAGAGTCTTTAGTCTGCTTTGCGTAAGTGGTATGGCAGGCATCCTTCAGACAAAACAAAATGTTGCTGTATTGTCATAGACATTTTAAAACATCTATTATTTCCTGCAGCATTAATAATTCATAAATGGAATGACACATGGTTGTAGAGACACTAGAAGACAAAATAAAAATAAAAATCCTCAAACTTAAAGTCTGGGGGATCGTAGTGGCTATTTTTAGTGTATTAACCCCCCGTAAAATCAAAGTGTATCTTACAAAGTTACACAACAAAACAAACATAAATCTTTAATATACATAAACCAGTGTCTTCTGTGTTACAAATAGCAATATAAAATGCTATGTACCATATTTATTTAATGATTTGAACTAGAAAGTTTACTTAGAGATTGTATTTTGCAAAAGGCTGTTCTTTTATCAATGGGAAGACTTTGTGTTTGATGCTTTGTACGCAAAGAGAATATCAAAAAGGTCTAGTCTAAAGAAACACAAGCATTCGTGTGTACAAGTGTGGATAGATCAATATACAGATAAAGATATCTTTTTACACATTTTAATGATAATTTGTTTAGAAAAGTGTGGCTTGGAAAGGTCCTTGCAATGTAAAGCCATATGTATGTCACAAGTTATCTTTGTATCACTGCTGAAGTAGAGAAGAGTAAAATCAGTGGATGAGAAAATGAAATGAAAGAGGTAAATTCCATGTAAATTTTTAAGAAAGTCCTATGATTCAATTAGGCTTTTTTTACTAGTTCAGCAGTTTTAAAGGTTTCCTTTAAGGTGAATGCAGATTTCTAGACATTGTGTATACTATATTTTCTCAATGGTACAGAGGAACTCATTAGTGTTAGTAATGTGAATTTATTAATAGATTTATGTTGCTTTTCAAGCAATTCAAGCATATAAAGGAATGCATTCCACCTGGCACATTTCTTTGAGCTGCTGCAGAGACAGACTGATTTACATCTTCAGTTCTCACAAGATGTGACAGGTTGTGAATGCTTAAACTGACAGCAGACTGTGAGTAATAGCTAACTTTCCTCTTACATTCTTACTTTCTGTCTAGGAAATCACAGACTGTCAAAGTCAAACCGTAAACAAAAGATGGCATTTGCACAAAATGTCCTATAAGGCACATACCAAATTTTTCTTATCAGAAATAATAAGTAGCTGGGGCAGACACAAATGGTCAACATGATCCTCTGTCTTGTAACTTCCACACCCAACTGGAGAGAAAGAGTTTTCAAAGTTGCACAAAGTCTTTGGTTGTCTCCTGTTAGTGTGAGCCTATATAAAAGGAAAACCACCTTTTTCTACAGTATTTCAGAAATGATACTTAGTGAGTAGTTCATGTGGTACATGCAGGCTGTTGATAGCATTCCTGCAGATGTCTCCCTCTATATTTTGCAAAAGAAATACCCTATTATTGCTGAATTGTCGCCTTTACTGTAGGGATACTTATAGTAAAAATAGGAGCTGTAACACACAAAGTAGTGAAAGTGGCAGCATCTTCCAATTAGATGTCACTGGAAGTAAGTACATACAGATTCCTCTTTCTCTTCATGTTACTCCAACAAGAAGTGCTGTTTCATTCTTTGGTAACCTGCAATTCTTGATCCTGCTTCAAATCTGATACTGTACTCCCTCTTGTATCTTTGGTCACAGTCATCCTCTAGCTCTCTAACACCAACCCATAAAGGCCCTGAAATCAGAAGCTCAATATAGGACACAGGGTCACAATCCAAATGTGTCCTCCGACCTAATCTGATTTCTTGCATGATAATTTCATTATCTAATGAAATCCAAATAGTTAATTTGTTCTTGAAGTCCAACAATGGACTTGAATTTGAGCATATCTTAATATAAATAAAAATATATTGAACCTAAAAGGAACACATTATAGCAGTAGGGAATCAAGATTAATTATTGGCATAATGTTCCAGTGTTACTTGTGGTCATTCATGTCAGAAAATGGGTAAACAACTTTAGTTTAGCTTTAGGTCTAATTTCACCTTCCAGATAGAGAATTTATTATACCATTGCCTTCCAAAGAGGAGTCATAGAATCGCAGAATCATAGAATGGTTTGGGTGGGAAGGAACATTTAAAGGTCATCTAGTCCAACCCCCCTGCAATGAGCAGGGACATCTTAACTCAATCAGGTTGCTCAGAGCCCCATCCAACCTGACCTTGAATGTTTCCAGGAATGGGGCATCTACCTCCTTTTTGGGCAACCTGTACCAGTGTTTCCCCACCCTCATTGTAAAAAGTTTCTTCCTATAGTTCTGAGTCCTTCAGTTCTGTTTCCAAAGTAACTTTATTTTTAATTTGCTTTAACCAACAAAGCCTTCTTTCTTGACTATAGACATTTAAGGCTTGACACCATTGCATGGGAAATCCTTGGTTATCTGAGACATCCTCTTGGGACTGGCACATACAACATGAAAATCCATATCATTGTAGATCAGAAGAAAGGAAAGTTTCCCTACAGCAACTCAAATAACACTAGTTGTCCATTCTCAGATGACTGAACTATATGCTGTGAGGTCAGGAGAGCTGTTCATATCATCCTCAGGCAGTATGAAATCCTATATTTGTTTTGCTAAGTAGCTCTCTGGACTCTTCACCAACTTAGTTGACAATACATAGAATTCAGTTGCCTAAACATAGGCATCTAACACTATTTTGGGTCCTGTGGAGTGTTGATTTTGCCTTCCTTTTTACTCCAGAAGAAGGAATATCTCCTGTCCAGGTATATGCGTCCATATACACAGATGCTGAGATGCCCAGAGCATCTCAGGTGACACTGCATGCCTATGTTTAGGCCACCAAATTTCCCAGGTTTCCATTGTCTTGCAGCTTCAACTCTGAGGTTAGCTGGGGACATCTATAAGCGTTTGAAACTAAAGTCCAACCCCACTCTGAATAATATAAACTGTCCCTAACCAATGCTTGTCTTTAAAATGACTTTGTTCAGATAACTTGGTTTAGAACTATTTAAAGCTTCATTAAATTGGTCAAGCAGTTTTGGGGTCTGCATCTATTCTTTTAATCTCAGAATTCCATATTGAGTTCAATTCAATATATCAAAGGCATTGCCACATAAGGAATGCCGTTACTTAGCTGAGAGTACCCACAGAAATATGAAAAATGTGTCAGGCAGTGCTCAAAAAAATGCTTTGTTTCATCTCATTAAGGGCAACAAAATGTTAGTGGAAAGGTTATGTAGAAAACAGATTTTTCTGTCTCAAATCTGAGGTCTACAGTCAGCCACTGAAATGTTTAAAAGAGTGATACTAGCGTTGTCTTAACTGACAATGTCAAGATAATAGTCATGCAACAATCATTACCAGTTTTCTGTTTTGTTGTGCTACCCTCTGTCTCCTGTTCAACTAACTCTGTGCCACCTATGCATTCAGGTCAGTATTCTACTTTGTGAATTTTTTATGCTTAAAGCAGTCATTTTCAAAACACTTCTACCGAACCTGCCATAATCTTCCCTTCTTGACTTCTGCAAATCCTGTCAAATTGCAAATTTTAACAGTAATATATGTAAAGCTATCACTGTACTTCCTAACTCTTAGGTTTCTGAAAGCTGCCTTGATTCATGACATACAGTAGCCATAGTGGTACTACTAATTAAGCTGGATTGAAACAATATTAAGAAAGCATTGTATTGGTTGATGAAAATAACATACCCTCCCAGTCAAGCACATAAGAGAAAGGAAAGAAAAAGATGATAATAAACTTTCTACGAGTGATTGCTGGGCAAATCCCCAACAATCCCTTTAAGGCAGAGTTACTACCTCCGCATAACCATACCCCAAGCAAGTAGGAATAGATCTAATGGCAGGTTTGCAAATGGATTATTAGTCTATATCTGGAAATGTATCTTAAAATACATTTTATGAATACATTCTAAGAATATATATCCATGACCAGTCTCCCCAGCACAGTCACCTCGCACTGCATTTGCAGTAGTACAGAGAATCTTTGATCTTCTTTCAGCGACTCTATCTGTTTGATCTTCTCTCCTCAGCTACTTTGTCTGCTTCAGTCCCCAAACTTTTACAGAATTTTGTTCTGACTGTTCTGGACAATTGATTCTCTCTGAGCTTCTAAGATTATTATTGCTTCAACATCCAGCTAGTCTAAATGCTCAGTCTCATTTCTAATAATATTTTGGGTTTATGGGCTAGCATTTACATGGCTCTGGATCTTTCAACCCTCATTTTTGATATGCCAAGTTCTCTAGGTCTTTTGAAACACTCCTGTCACCTAGTAATTTCTATTGAGTGTTTTGGATAGGCTATACAATTTCCTTCACTCACCATTGGAATTATGATTTAACATACCTGATCTGTTTAAGATTAATGTGGGTTGTGCGGGAATTGTAAGTAAACCATGCTTCTGCTAGGAGAAGTTTTGAATCTTCTTTTTTTCCCCCGCCTAAGACCTAGGGAAGTAATGAGAAACATATATAGATTAGAAGGTAGTTAAGACAAACATGTAATAAAAATTGTGGAATACAGCTTGCTAGACAGAGTTCATATGAATCAACATTAAGAAATATCTATACTACCACAATGTTAAGCTCAGTTTTGCCTTTAGGTAGAATGACGACAAAGCTAGTAAGAAAATGCTGATCCATTTTCAAACATCACTGACCTTTCCAAAAATCATGTTTTGTACTGGGTTTGTTTCTGTGTTTTCTTACACAGTGATTTTCTATAATCTATGCAAGGATAGAAAGGATCAGACTTATATAGGCATAACTAGGCATTATTCATCACCTAGATATTTTCTGTTCCTGGGTAATCTCCAATCTGATTTCTTACTGAAAAATGTCCTCAATTTAAATTCTATAGCGTATAAGACTCTACAGTGTCTTTACTGTGAAAAACAAAAAAAAATATATAATACACGTGGATTAAATTGTTTTCTAAGCAGTAGAAAATGTAGCATACGTAACAATTTCCCACAAGCAATTATTTCTGGCTACACTGGTGGTAGTGCAGTGTTAAAATAAGATATTTACAACTCTGCTTTACATTTTTGAATTAACAGCTTACAACTCTATACCATGAGTACATCTAGTTTCAATTATCCTGGGAGATGAGAGGTGATTGCAGGTTTTTAAAGTTCATTAAATAGGTGACTTCATCTTTTAATTAATTCAGTCATGACATATTGCAATCTATAAGTGACAGTGTGATCCAACCGGATTTATTATTAGCATTTTTTGTACCTTAACTTTTTTTGTAATTGTAAACACTGTTTAAATTAATGTTTAAAGTTGAACTGCACTGAAAAACGTCCTTACCCCTCTTGTCCCTAAATTTCTCCTTTGATTACATTTCATGAGACAAACTATATGGAGACTTCTGATGTTTCCTAGATTTATTCCAGTATCTGAAGTGATAATTTCTCTTTTCTGTGATTATTAAGAACACCAAGTAGAAGGACAAAAATCACAATTTTGCTTCATGCAGTTTGTCTCAGATACCAAGTTGTCTCAAATGGCACTAACATCTATATCTGGGCAACTAAAACCTTCTGCAAGGAAAATGGAAGCATAAGATTTTCCATGTTTCTAATAGAAGGTAGGGTAACAATTTAAAATGCCATTTTGGTTTCAGAAGGTAGGCACATCATAAAAATGCAATGCAAACTCTTAGGCAACAGGTAATGCTGTTGCTTATTGGATTTCTAGTTTGCTTTGTAGTCCTAAAGCACTTAACCCACTGTAGCTGTGGTGAGTTGACCTTGGCTGACCACTAAATGCCGAGCAGACCACTCTATCAGTCCCCCTTCTCAGTAGGACAGGGAAAGAAAATATGTTTAAAAGCTCATGGGTTGAGATAATAACAAGGAAATCACTTACCAGTTACTGTCACGGGCAAAACAGGCTTGACTTGGAGAAATTAATTTAATTTATTATAAATTAATTGTAACAGAGTAGGGTAGTGAGAAATAAAACCAAAACCACCTTTCCTCCACTCCTCCCTTCTTCCCAGGATCAACTTCATGCCTAACTCTTTTATCTCATCCCCCAGCACCCCAAAGGAATGAGGGGTGGGGGTTGCAAACAGTACAGAACACTTTGTCTCTGCCACTCCTTCCTCCTCACACTGTTGCCCTGCTTCATCTGTGTCCCTCCCATGGGAAACAGTCCTTCATGAATTCCTCTAACCTGGATCCTTCCCAACGGCTGCAGTTCTTCAAGAAGTGCTGCAGCATGGCTCTTTTCCAGGAATGGACTACTCCTGTGTGGGCTCCCACATAGGCCACAGCTCCTGTCAGAAAACCTGCTCCTGTGTGGACTCCTCTCCAAGGCTGCCGCTCCTGCCGGGAGCCTGCTCTCCACAGGCTGCCGCTTCCTTCGGGGAATATCCACCGGCTTTGGCATTGGGTCCTCCACAGAGTGCGGTGAAGATCTCTGCTCCACCATGGTGAGGAGGAGGAACTTCTTTACTGTGAGAGTGGTAGAGCACAGGAACAAGCTGCCCAGAGAGGTGGTGGAGTCTCCTTCTCTGGAGACATCCAAAACCGCCTGGACAAGATCCTGTGTAACCTGCTCTAGGTGGACCCACTTTGGCGGGGGGGTTGGACTAGATGATCTCCAGAGGTCCCTTCCAACCCCACATGATTCTACGATTCTATGATTCTATGGTCCTCCATGGCCTGTAGAGGGACAACCTCCATTGCCTTGTTCTCCACGGGCTGCAGGGAAATCTCTGGTCTGGCACTTGGAGCCCCTCCTCCCCCTTCTTCTTCACTGACCTTGGTGTCTGCCAGGCTGTTTCTCTCACATTTTCTCAGTCATCTCCCTCACAGGTGCTGCACAGCATTCTTTACCCTTCCTTATATATGTTATTACAGAGGTGCTACCAACGTCACTGATTGGCTCAGCTTTGACAAACAGTGGGTTTGTGTTGGAGCTGGCTGGAACTGGCTCTGTCCTGCATGGGAGCAACTTCTGGTGTCTTCTCACAGAAGCCACCCCTGCAGCCCCGCTGTTACCAAAATCTAGACACATAACACCAATCCAATAACCTATAAAACTATTTGATAAAAATGCTGACAATGATATAATAATAAATAATAACAATGACTTGAAATAATTTGGGTCCCTGTTAAACATTTGTAGGATGGTTCACTTTCTGTTTTTGATAAGGAACTGCTGTTCTTATAGGCAGAAAACACAAACCAAAATTTTTTAAAGGAATCATAGATTTTGCCTTAAGAAAAAACCTGAAAATTATGCAACAATTTGCTACAGTAATGAAGGGTTTGTCAACCTGGGATTTGAGCAACCTGGGACTTTGGAAACCAGGGGCTTTGAGCAACCTGGTCTAGCGGGAGGTGTCCCTGCCCACGGCAGGGGCATTGGAACAAAATATTCTTTAAGATCCCTTCCAACTCAAACCATTCTGTGTTTCTATGGATTCAATAATAGGCACACTATGAATGTGTGCTAACTATTTTTCCATTTGCTAACATCAAAAATGTACTAAGATACAATGGACAAAAGCTGTAAAAGACAAAGCAAACTGGACTAATATGAGCAGTAAGAAGTTGTTACACATACCAGTACTTTCTTCTTTGCAATTATTAACGTGACATGAGGCAGAATGGATAGCTAATGTGTATTGTCTAGGGTCAACATATCTTTCCTGACAGACCTCCACGGGAACGATCTGAGGCAAAGCCACCAAAGCTACAAAAGACACAAATCACACAATAGTAATACCATGACATCTTCAGAAACTTTCCCTTAGGGGAATTTGAGTCCCTCAGTTAGTTGTTTAGGGTTATATGGTTAGATTTAGATTACTTTAATCTTGTTTGTTTGGCCTCTTTTATTCTTGATAGCTCTAAAGACTGAATCACCCTCTGAAGGTCTCAATCTTTCCTTTGAAATCTCCATTTCAATATCTCCACTGAAAATGTATGTTAATTGCTTTGCATTATTTGTTGTCTATTTAATTTGTGTCTTAGCCACTTTACTTATGTGCCTAATATTATTTAGGCTGAGTTTGGTCTTGGCCTGCAAAACTGAAACCCACCCCATTTAATTTTCTGCATTTTGTTTCATTTCAAAAAATAATATGCTGCAACTCCCTGTAAGAATATTGTTTTTAATCATAATCACATTAATATGCCTCATAATTTGAGGAAGTAAATTTTCATCACAAATACCATGCAGAGCAAAATGCAGGTTTCTTCTTTTTAACCCACCAATGCCTTTGAAGTTATATATGCAGAGCTTACCATTGTGGTTTCTAACTATTTTTAAAACGGTCTGCATTAATTTAGCTCAGGAACTTCACCAGGTGAAGCACCTAAAACGTGGATACTTCAGGTCTGAGTATCACATACCTAAGAGCCATATTCAGGTTAACAATAATGAGATCTAAGATGGTTATAATGGATATAATGGTGTTGAGAGAATTTATCAAACTCCTCAGTTTTTAAGACTCATACACAACAACACATGCACTACGGCACACAAAAAATCAATATTATCAAGTACTATATTGCTAAATATGCTAACTATATATTCTTGCTATACATGCTCTATGTTATAATCTGTGTAGAAACTATGTAACTACATATACTTTATATACTGTACATAGAAGCTATAAATTTATACATATATGCACATATAAAAGTATCCAACTTTTTGTCCTTTTTTGTTCGATTATAAATGTTTTGACATGGCACAGCACTGTTTCATTTAGCTTGTTGAGATTCTGCCTCTCTTTGCCTCATCATTTTATAGCTGACTGTATCCTGTTGGGAAACCAGGAAGTGCAAACTGACAGTGCAAAGGGACAGACTGAAGCCAAGAGTGCAAATTGGTAAAGGTATTTTTTCATCTTAGAAAGAATCATAGAATGGTTTGGGTTGGAAGGGACCTTTAAAAATCATCTAGTCCAACCCCCAGCCATGGATAGGGACATCTTGCACTAGATCAGGCTCCTCAAAGCCCCATCCAACCTGACCTTGAACAGGGGCATTCACATCTCTTGGCAACCTGTTCCTGCATCTCACCACCCTCACAGTAAAGAATTTTTTCCTTGTATCCAATATAAACCTATCCTCTTTCACTTTAACACTGTTGCCCCATCTTTCTTATAACCCCTTTTTAAGTATTGAAAGCCCTCAGTAAGGTCTCCCTGGAGCCTTCTTTTCTCCAGGCTGACCAATCCCAACTCCTTAAGCCCTTCTTCATAGGAGAGGTCCTCTGATCATTTTAGTGGCCCTCCTTTCAATTCACTCTGACAGGTCCATGTCTTTTTGTACTAGGGGCCTCAAAGCTAGATGATCCAGGTGAGGTCTCATGAGAGTGTATTAGAGGAGGGAGAATCATCTCCTTAAACCCACTGGCCATGCTGCTTTTTGCAGGCTATGACTGGCTTTCTGGACTGCAAGTACACATTGCCAGCTCATGCCCAATTTTTTATCCACCAGCTTCCTCTAGTGCTTCTCTGCAGGGCCTCTCTCAATCTATTTTCATCCTCTAGTCTCTACTGATACTGGTGATTGCCCTGACCCAGGTGCGGGACCTTGCACTTGGCCTTGCTGAACTTCATGAGATTTGCATGAGCCCACTCCTCAAGCCTGTCAAGCTCCCTCAAGATAACATCACTTCCCTCAAGCGAATCAACTGCACCACTCATCATGGTGTCACATGCATACTTACTGAGAATGCACTCAATCCCAGTATCTATGTTGTTGATGAAGTATTAAATAGTGTTGGTCCCAGTAGAGACACTTGAGGGACACCACTTGCTACTAATCTCCCTTTGGACATTGAGCCGTTAACTGTAATGGCTCTTTGGATGCAGCCTTCAAGCCAATTTCCTTATAAGTACATCCATCAAACCCGTATCTCTCTGATTCAGAAGTAAGAATCTTCTTTGTAAAGTATTGCAAAAAAGCAACATTCCTATGCAGGGAGTGATAATGAGAGTCTGTGAGTCCCAAGAAGGAACTTTGTAGTGGTTGGCACCCTATACCTTTGTGGAAAGCAGCTGTTTGCTGAGGAGGCACAAGTTTTAACACCTCAGAGAAATCAGGCAAATTGGAACATCTAAGGTAATTGAGAGGTGATGAAAAATATAATAACAAGAAAATGATATTTTTGAGGTTCTGAGACTTGATAGTATTGTGATACTTTTTTCAGTACTGGTGGTGTGAAATCAGTAAGTGGAATAAACCATGTCTTGTCAAAGCCCATAGAGAAGCCTTGGATTGGTATAGGGCGAAAATACCAAAATTCAGTAGAGAGTCTTTGCACAAATCTCTAGACATATTTGTGCCTGAAATCAACAGGAATTTTGTTAGTATTACATCAATTTCCCAGCAAGTAGACTGATGACCATGTGGCTTCTGAAACAGCTGTGTGCAAATGTGATGATGAATGGTTGGAGGGGACTTAGCAACATAATTAATTTTAAAATAGGAGAATTGGAGCCATTGTAACCTTACATCCCCTATCTTTTAGTAAACAGATTCAACAGAAACTTAAGCAGTATTTCAGCATTTGTGAGAAAAAATAGTTGCTTCATTCACTCAGCCATTTATTAAAATTGTTGGGAAAAAAATAAAATTGGCCACAATCATTTGACTAAGTCAACCAATTACTCAAAGTATGTCACTTCTCACTTGCTAAAACAATTTAGAGCTGAAGAATGAAAACAAGAACAGCAAAAACCCCCAAAAACATAGCTGTGCTGTTCCCTATCTGCCTAAGTACACTGTAATGGGACTAATCTGAGGTTCACTTTAGCAGTTCTGATATTTTTCTGAAGTTAAGTGCAATGAACCATTGTAAGTTTGTTTCTTATTATGCGGTTCGGAAAGAAGCAATGAAGCACTTTGTTCTTGCTTTGAAGAAAACTCTGCGGGCACATAAAGCAACTGGAAGATTCTTTCTTATCACTTTGTTTGGTTACTTTTAGTTGAACTACACCATCACAAGTTAGAAATAAAACAAAAACACAAGATTGCTCAACTGTTTTTAAGTAATGATCCCTTTTGCTTATTCTTACTTTTAATTTCCAGAAAGCGGTAGAAATAATGTGTTAACACAGCGTTTTGCTAATATGTGAAAGTGTCACATAGATGGCTTTACCCTTGATAAAATTGTAGGACATTTTCAAAATGATATGTGGGTGTCTGATAAGACTAATGGTGAAGTAGTACTAAATATGAATAGGAGTATAGTAATATGGCCTTATAATGGAAAATAAGTGAAGGAAAAGCACTGCTCCTGCCCATTATCCTCAAAAGATCATACACAGCTGTCATGCAAGTATTTGTAATATATTTGTGTGTGTATATGTATGTACATGCATACAGATAAACATATATACCTGCATGTGTGTGTTTATGTGTATGTATGCTACAAAACAGGGATCGGATAAGTTGGTCTACATTATATAAACAATTATGATAATGACAGAGGAATCAGTAAAGTTGCCTTTTGAAAATACAGCCAAAGACGAAAAGCATTTAATGAGTCAGTAGAACAAGCATAAATATCATAACTACAGCAGCTGCAGTGTAGGTAACATTAATAATAGAAGTTAGAATAATACCGCTTATATAACACTTTCGTGTGCAGACCAGATCACAAAGCAGTTTGCAAAAAGGCTACACTATCATCTTTTCCATTTTACAGAAAATGAGGTACAGTGATGTGAAGTGCCTTGGGAACAAGAGACAGAACCAGGAATAACTCATAGGTCTCTTGATTTCCAATCAATGTGCAACTACTTTGTGCCTTGATAGCTATTCATTCAGTATCTGCCATAACTTTCAAAATTAATCACAACTACTCGTAAGAAAGAATCTTGTAAATTTAATCTAATTACTCTAATAGTTTTTGTGCATTTTAAAGAGAGAACTGACAAAACACAGCATTGCAAAATGTTTTTTGAAATAGTCATAACTGTTCTCAATCTGACAGTTGTTGGCTTCTCTTCCCTTTCATCCTGCCACCAAGATAAGCAGCTCACATGATACAGTAAGAATATGAAACTGAACACCTAACGTCAAACAGAAATTTTACAAAATATTTTATCCTGTATAAAAGTTCAAGCACAACTTCTTTGCAATGATTCAGAGTTAACTTTTCAAAGCTCACTCTATACGTCCCAGTGATATATATACTGCAGCTACTATAATTTATGAAACAATAGCTAAGCTCAAGTGATCTTCGTTTTAGGCACATAGTATGCTCAGCCTTCCGTCTATAGAGCTCTGTCGTTGTGCAGAAAAAATTGTACCATCTTTTGATGAAACCATCAAAAGGCACAGAAAACTGTAGAACAGTTTAGGTAAAATGCTCAAACAGTGTTTTATTCCACAAAGCAAGTAAAATGTTTTCGCTTCTTTGCTACAAGAACCTCCAGTCTCATTTGCTTTAATAGATACTTTTATACAGATCAGTACACACCTATTTTTTCCAATTTTTGGTGACTTCTAGTAAGCGTGACAAATGTATGCTGCTTCTTGTGATGCTTACACGTTCCAAGGTAGGGCATGGCATTTATGCAACCTGAAATACATTTTAGTGGGCTTTACAGACTGAAGATCTCAGGAATAAACTTTCTCTCTATGGAAATGTTATTAAGTAAATTGATCCTTCTTGAATTTCTATAAGGTTTCTGACCACCTTTAGTTCTTAATAACCAGTGGCATTGGCCATAAGTTCAGCTGTTCCTCTGTAGCATTTTGCTTACTGGTTTCTACATTCGATGTTCACTCCCTGGGCTTTTGGTTCTGCTTCTGTGTAGTTTATTACTTTGGACATATTCCAGTTTCTAAGTGAGCTTTATTTGGTTAAATACTTCCAGGTAGGTTGAAAAGTATTTCCTGGTAAGAACTTTTTTTGTCTTTTTGTTTTTTTGTTTTGTCTTCCCAGAATACAATACTCAGCTTTTTGTTCAAAAAAAAAAAAA